>CM067359.1:148380124-148441622 GCA_034401795.1 Chaetoderma sp. LZ-2023a
GCATGACACGTGTGTTGTGAAATAACATCAACATTTATGACATGACAACATAATGGGTTATCAGCAAATGTAGTGGTAGAATGCCACTAACACGGGAGCATAGACTTAATTTATTTTAATAAGTCTAGACGTGGTCAAACTGTGTTTTTCGTGATAACTGTTATGCATAAACAGCAGCAACATCATTTTCAAAATCAAATTATGTACTCTTGCTTTTTAAATCTCGTACGATATTTAAGATGAAAATTAGAAGTGGTTTGTATAACATAAAACATTAACATTATTTTAGTTTTTATGGCCGTTTATGGATTGGGCATGTTTGTAAAAAAATCACTTTATTTCTGAAACTAAGCAACTCACGGCTTTTAAGTACATCTGCAGGACAAAAATATTGTCATGGTGACGATATTCGCTTGCCAAATTTGACAGCAACTGCCATATTTATCTGGGAGCCGGCTGAGATTTAATTGGACAGTTAACTACCAAATCGTTGATGGCAGAAATTTAGTCAGAGGAAAATGTCTCGCCTGTCTCCTGTTTGTCACAGTGGCATTAACCTTTGACATTGTGGCCTCCGTGTTAGCGTACTGCTTCCTACCATTATTGAGCCAAGAGGTTTTGTTAAACGCAAAAACTTAAAATTGAAAAAGAAGTTTTATTTCAAGGTCACAGTGACCTTGACTTTTAATCCTGTGACCTCGGTATCATCATGCTGCTTCCTAACCGTATAATCAACCACATACCCAAGTTTCCTTACAATATAATCGTCGTCGACACATGCATACGAGATAAAAATGGCCATTCTTATGTTTCAGAATTGGTGCATAAGCTAGGGCGCGTCCCTAAAACATCCCCACAAAACATGTTTTAATAAAAATTTGATGCACAAGCTTAATTTTTCTAAATTAGTCAGTCGTGTGGCAGGGGACCATTGACCTGTTCCAAAGCATTGTATGCACCATGGCATTTGTTCTTAAGCAAGGGATTTCGGTTCTTGCCTTTTAGTTGCCTTTTAAACTTAGTTGCAAAGTGATAATCAGAAGTCTATTTAAAATGCTAATTAACCGGTTATATGACTGCCTACCTCTTCTTAAACATACTAGGAACCATACAATTTGTTCTTAAGAAATGGATTTGACTTCTTGGTAACTTAGACAATATTGTAAACTGAATTTCAAATCCGGACTCAAAAGTCTAATTAAAAGTGTTAATTAACAGTATTTAACACCGTTCTTAATTAACTCTGTACCGCCTTTTCATTCTTAAGTTACACGATTTAGCAAAGCACGTGACCACATTCAATTCTGAAGAAATTAAGATAGTACAACACATTTTGATTAAAACGCGTTTGTGGGCGATGTTATTGTGGTGCCCCAACCCCGCCCCTACCGTAAGCATCAATTCTAAAACTTAAGAATTACCATTTTCATCCTAGCACTTCTCCTTAACCTAATTTATACCATTGAAACCTTTTGTAATTAAAGCAACTGGGTTTCCAGACTATATGTCGCATGACGCGAAAACTGCACTAGTTTGTACCATTTTTTACGAGGATTCCGCATTCTCGTGAAGCCTAAAATGTAGTAGTGAAAACACATGCTTGTCACACGTCACGCGATAAGGTAGGTAAACTAATTCCCTAATTCTGCTGATTTTTTAAAAATAAGATTTTCAAATGATGTGTAAAATGATCCCCATACGTCACAATATGGTGACCTGGGTGTAAATAAACTTGAACTTGATATATCTATAGATATAAACATGTTTTGACGATGCTACCAAACAACGATTGCGGGAGAATGCAAGAATGGTCATTTGCTAGAAGAGAACCCCGTTAGAAACAGATAACCATATGCTGTATAGATTACGCGTAAAATCGGATTGGGAACATAGATTCAGGGGCACTGATCGCTACATTATTTCTGGCGAAGTGATCCTACATGACAGTCTAGCCCTAGTGGCGTCACCTTAAGCTATACAGAGAGGAATAAACAGGGCGGCCAGCTTGTCAAGATTTTTTGTCCGGAAAATAAGATTGGAAAACAGGCAGAACAATATTTCATTTGGGTGGGTATCTGTTAAAAATATATTATCAAGGAGGTAGGGCATAATACCCGCAATGCGGGGTCATCTTTCCCTTATCATGAGATGGTAAGCCACACGCCATAGGTGCTTGAATTATTCGGTCACGTGAGCTTGGATTATGGAGCCGTATACGGCAATGATTGACAGATTTCGAGGCAGAATTTAAGGGTACACGCTGGCCACAACTCATATATCGAGACAATTGCATTTAACCAATATTGTTACAATGCAGATTACTGATAGAAACAGAAGAAGCTACAAGGCATACCACATATGTGGCCCAAGGAATACAATGTATATGCATTAGGTAAAACGTTATTTATAGAAGTGGCCTATGTGAAAATCATTGTCAGAGAAAAATGTCTACCTTTATCAAATAATAAGTATTCATTCAGACCATTCTCTCTCGATGAGCTAGTATTTAGGGAAATGAAAATTATGTAATTTACACAAAATATATTAATAACGGTCTGTTTTATGCACAAGAGTTGAATGATTTAATGAACTGTGGTTATAATTTATTTAACACACGATGTGAATGTTGAATGAAATAATTATTTTTCTAAAAATTCAAATTAACAAAGACCTGTTCTATGTACACGATTTGAATGTTATCATGAAGACTATGTATTGTTTATGGTTGTTTTCCAGCCACCAGAGAGAGAGAGAGAGAGAGAGAGAGGGAGGGAGGGAGGGAGGGAGAGAGAGAGAGAGAGAGAGAGAGAGAGGGGGAGGGAGAGAGAGAGAGAGAGAGAGAGAGGGGAGGGGGAGAGACGGAGAAGGAGAGAAAGAGAGGGGGAGGGAGGGGAGAGAAAGAGGGACAGGGAGGGGGAGGGAGGGCGGGATGGAGGGACGGAGAGCTAGATGGGAGGGAGGGAGGGAGAGGGTGAGGGTGAGAGAGAGGGTGGGGAGGGAGGGAGGGTGGGAGGGGAGGGGAATGGGAGGGGGAGGGGGGAGAGGGAGCGAGGTAGAGAGGGGAAGAGGGGGAGAGGGAGAGAGAGAGAGAGAAGGACGGGGATGGAGGGAGGGAGGAGGGTGGGGCGAAGAGATAGATAGGTATAAACTTCCGTACCTGAATACGGCGAGTCTTATCAATTAGACAGTAGTAAGAATGATTGGATACTTTATCTACAATATTTGACCAATCTCGTTATGACCCGGTTTGAACTTTATCTTCAAGTGTTTTATATGCGAGCTCAAGTACATTGGACGTCGTGGACCATTCGCCCTGGTGACATCGCACAGCGGGGTATCTCAGTTTGGGTATTTCGTCTTGCTTTGTATGTGAGCTTTTCGCGGCATTCGCAATATTGTGTAACGCGTTCACCTCGTCAAATAGTATTCCATATGCCACCTACCAATCTTATAAAGTATCGTTCATTTATGTGTATACATGCCTGGTTATCTGTAAAGTGTCATTTTATTTATTTTCTGTCAACATTACTCAACAATATACAATACAGCTAGGAAATATCTTAACATGGCCCTAAAACAAAATAAAAAGGTACTGTTGAATATGAAGGCAGCATTGTCTTCACGTCCAATTTTGTTCAACATATTCAGCAGAACTAACGTGTTTCTTTGTTGTCTTAGGCCGTGTACTAGATAATTAGTATAGTTTGACACTATTCACATACATAAAAAACACCAAACAAACGAATGAATGAACGTGGATGGATGTAAATATATATACACCGGTAGGACGTTATTCCTGACTATGTTAGTTAGTGAGAAATGTTTACATACATTCACGTTTGTTTGGTGTTGTTTATGTATGTGAATAGCGTCAAACTTTGTATAGGGAATTTGGTTTAAACACAATTTATTTAGTTCAAGTGGGAGCACGATAAGGCATACGCCATACGCCCGTGTTACCTGCATAATAGAATTATTGTACATGGAGCATAATAACACGTGGCGGATGCACAACATAGCATAGCATGAATAAGTATTAACATAATACTAAATGTGAAGAGAGTGACTGGGTTGGTGGGCGAGCGAGCGAGTGGGTGAGTGAGCGAGCGAGTGAGTGAGTGAGTGAGTGAGTGAGTGAGCGAGTGAGTGAGTGAGTGAGTGAGTGAGTGAGTGAGTGAGTGAGTGAGTGAGTGAGGGAGAGAGGGAGAGAGTGAGGGAGGGAGAAAGGGGTGAGGGGGTGAGGAGTGATGGGGTGAGGGGGTGAGGGAGTGAGTGGGTGAGTGGGTGGGTGGGTGAGTGGGTGAGTGGGTGAGTGGGTGAGTGGGTGAGTGGGTGAGTGTGCGAGTGGGTGGGTGGGTGGGTGGGTGGGTGGGTGGGCGGGTGGGTGGTTGGGTGGGTGGGTGAGTGGGTGATTGAGTGGGTGAGTGAGTGAGTGGGTGAGTGGGTGCGTGGGTGCATGGGTACATGGTGCGTTGGTGCGTGGGTGCGTGGGTGCGTGGGTGCGTGGGTGCGTGGGTGCGTGGGTGCCTGGGTGCCTGGGTGCCTGGGTGCCTCGGTGCGTGGGTGCGTGGGTGTGTGGGTGGCTGGGAGGGAGGGAGGGCGGGTGGGCGGGCGGGTCGGCGGGCGGGCGGGCGGGCGGGCGAGCGAGCGAGTGAGTGAGTGAGTGAGTGAGCGAGGGAGGGAGGGGGGAAGGAACGACTGAAGAAAGGAAGGAAGGGACGAAGGGAGGGAGCGACGAATGGAGGGAGAGTGCGAGGTAGCGAGGAAGGAAAGCAATGCATGGAGTAAGGCGTGAGAGAGGGATGAAGGGTGTGGGCATGAAGGGGGAGGAGCAAGGGATGAAGGAAGGATGTATACAGGAAGGGGGGAGGGAGCGTGGGAGGAAGAAACGAAGTGCGGGAGGGACGGTGGACGTAGGGAGTAGAGGGAGGGGAGGGGTGGGTGGAGGAAGAAAGGATGCAATTAATGAGGTATGGAGTGAGTGGTGGACGGATGAATGGGGAAAGGGAGAGATGGAGGGAGGGAGGAAGGGAGGAAGAAAGGAAGATAAGATGCGAGGAAGGAAGGGTAGGAATGGGTAGAAAGGAAGGATGGGAGAGAGGGATAGATGGATGGAGGGAGGGAGGTAGGGGAGGTGGGCAGGGAGGGGTGCAGGAAGGAAAGAAGGAAGGAAGAAACGACGGATGAATGGAAGGAAAGTAGTATGGATGGAAAAAAGAGAGGAATGAAGGAAGGATGGAAGGAAGGACGGAGAAATGGAGACAATGGATGGAGCAGGGCGTGAGGGAGGGAATGGCGAATGAGGGAAAGTTGTGGAGAGGAGGGAGGGAGGGAAAAAGAAAGGGTGTGTGTGAATTCATTCATTCATTCATTCATCCATCCATCCACCCATCCATCCATCCATTCATTCATTCATTCATTCATTCATTCATTCATTCATTCATTCATTCATTCATTCATTCATTCATTCATTCATTCATTCATTCATCCATCCATACATCCATCTATCCAACCAGACAGGCAGGCAGCCAGCCAGCCAGCAGGCCAAGTCAATAATGTATTTCTTCAGTAACAGATTGTATTCGCATATTACCTTCGTGTTTTCGCATCTTATCTTCGACTTTTCGCATCTTATCTTCGCATCGTACTTCACATCTTATCTTCGTTCTTCGCATCGTGCTTCGCATCTTATCTTCGTTCTTCGCATCTTATCTTCGCATCGTACCGTTTCTCCGTCGCTTCTTCGCGCAACTAAGTACAAGACGAAAGAGGGATGCCCCTAATCAACCACAATAAAATATAGTAATTTTATGTTTTACACTTCTGTAAAACAGGATTTTAAAAGCAGCAAGATTAATTTGTGTAAATAGGTCTGTGTCTCCGTCAGTATATTTAATATAAATGCTACAAGTATAATTATATTTTATAATACCAACATTTAAATGTTTATAATCTATATCGTATCATCTTTATTTACAGACCTGTTAATGCCAATTCCCGCCATATCTTCACTATCCTCATTATTACCATATAAAGTAATACTAGTGGGGGAATGGTCTGTTGGGATTTGTAACTAACATTGCGCTTTAGCTGTTTAACATCATTACTCTCCCCTCCCCCCCCCCCCCCCCCAACGTAGTCAACACTCAACAGGGACCTCGTCCGTGTGTCCGCTCATGCATCAGTCCGCATTTTGGCACCGAAAAATCAAGTGGGATAACTCTGGTATTTACAGCAAGATTTCGGTAGTATGTAACGTCGAAATTCCAGTCCAGTTCTCATGTGGATGCGTATATTTCAGAAATTTGAAGTGAATCCAGTTTAACATCATTAGTCCCCCCAACGTAGTCACCACTCAACAGAGACCTCGTGTGTGTGTCCGCTCATGTATCAGTCTGCATTTGGTACCGACTCATTAGAGTCGGGTTCAATCCCGTGTTCAGGCATGTAATCAATGTGTAAAAAACCTGCGCCATTCTATACACCATTCACATGACACGCCCTTCGCAAGGGTGGTAAAGCCGTCGATCCCGTCTCGTGTGCTGTCTGTGCCATAGGGGACGTACAAGAACTCACACTGTGTGGCAGGCCCTGTATCGGGAGCTCAGTTCTGAATACGCTCTGATAGTGTAAATAGATGTCAGATGTCAGTCCTGCAATCATTGTCTCCACGGCGCAATAACTGACGCTTACAGTAGTAGAAGTGCAGGTGGCGACGCCATAGCTGACGCCTCCAGTAGTAGAAGTACATGTGGGGTGGCATAGCCAGATTGGACGTAACTGAGGGCATAGCTGGCAGCCTACTCAAAACATTCGAAGATTGTCGGTTCGCCTAAAGGGTCTCTCCGAGAGGCTGGCGGAGGGGTTGGTTGAGTGAAGGAAGAGTGGAGGGGTAGGAAGGGGAGACGGTGGGAGGGATGGAGAGATAGATAGTTGCCATGTATATCATATTCACGCCAAGGAGCAGGTGACGGGGGTAGGAGGTGGGTGGGGGGGGGGGTGGTGGCTTCTTAGTCTAAAGTTGAATTCTATCATGGGCTTGCGCAAGTTCCTGTTTTTGATGGTTTTACCCTCTGTATTTGAATCAGAGTGGTGAACCCAAGTCACCTGGCATGATATCAGTTCCACAATGGGTGATGTGGTCTATATGGCCAATGAAGGGAGTAAAAGTAATTGAACTCCGACTTTCCAGATGCTGTAGTACCGTACATTGAGATGGCACGGCTATGAAATAGAGTGTACTAGAAGGTGAAGCACTGGGCACGTGTCTTGGATACTACTGGGTGTAATCAAATCGAATGTATCAGCTGCACACATTCCAATGATGAGGAGAGTGGCCTGATACTAAAGAAGTATAAAACAGTTTTCTACACTGTGTCAATGTAATAGAGCTTTCCATTTCCAGCTATTCCCAGGTCATTTCAATCTAAGCCCGGGCCACATTTTACACGTGTTGGAATCGCTTTGCAAATCTACTTTCACATCCAGAATATACGATTCAAGGTATCTATACAAGCAAACTGTTACCTATTTTGAAACTAATTTGACCGAGGATTGTCGGCATCTGTAACAGTAACAGCTGAAAATATTCAACAAGATGTTTATTAAACTGCATGTCCAGGGAGTAATACAATTCCTACAGTGATAGAGTTCTAATTCGCCATTATGATTATGACGTCAGACTACATGTGACGTAATTCATTATGATCAAAAACCAATTTAGCGACAGACCGGATCCCTCCATTTTGAGAGATAGATTGATTTCAAGTCTTCAATGAGACAAGAGATAGTTATAAGTTGGCATACCTGATTAATGTGACTCTTGTTCATGAAACGGTAGTAAGAGTGATCGGATACTTTATCTATTCGTCTAATAACGCGAGATAACCCAATTTTAAATGTATGGTCAAGTGTTCCATATGCTAGGTCGCGCACAGTCGGGGTCGAGGACAATTCGCTCTGTTATCATCACGCCACGCGACATTTCGCACGGCTTATTTCGTCTTAATTTCCATGTTGGTCATTAGACTCTTTCACAATATGGGTGGGACTTTCCTTCGTCAGGATCATCATTCCATGTTCTATATACCGCCTGCCATCCTTATTAATTAACGCAGGTGTATACTCAGTTGAGTTTAGTTTAGTTTTTAATACTCCTAGATCACCATGTAACATAAGGGGTTTACACATTTACAGGCTATCCGTACATACACATCTGTGCTATATTTATCTCTGTAATGTCTAAATTTGGCCAAGAAAAGCCAAATATTTCCTAATTGAACGTCCAATGGCAGGCCATGAGAGGACTGTTTTTGAGGATTTACCACTGGAATGGCTGGCGAGGCTACCGAGACAGTCATTCCAGTGGTAAATGTTCAAAGATAGCCTTCACTTTGCCAGCAAATGGGGATGCAGAATGAGCACTATTTGAGGCCGGTTATGGCCGGATTAGGCATGAAATGGTTAAACATCTTAGTTAATATGGGTGAAGCATTTATTGTCATTAGTTCACCCCCTCCATCACCATCCTTGATTGTCCAGGTCTGCCTCGCATCTCAACTGACAACGCGACAGATACCCCGACACGCCCAACCCAGTCCACCCCCTCCCCACCCCGCCGTCCGTCAAGTCTGTCTAAATATCGATCCCATGGCCGGGTGAGAGTCGGACTACGGATTCATAAACTCAAATTCCTGATATAATTGCGGATCAAATTAAACATCGTTACGACTGTAAACAATAACCTTTGATTGAAAGAATAGTATCGTATAAGAGTCTTTCAACAGCATAACAGTTCGATATAACGAGAGACCCACATATCGCTCAGCTGGAATTATTCGCTTCAGGCAAACCCCGATAAACAGAGATGCCCACTGGAGACATTTACTAATTTCTGTGAAAAAGGTTTAGCCAAGCTTTATTAAAATTGGCCCAGTCGTTAATGAGTATTGTTTTAGATTTTCTGAAAATTCAAGATGGCCCTATTCGCAATATTTTGATTGATCCACGGCGGCATTGTTTTACGCAAAATCTTCCCTTGAACAAACTTTAATTGACATAGTCCCTAATCATATCTCCTAAATATCGGCCCGATTTGTTCAGTAGTTTTGAAGAAGAAACCGAAACATTTGGCCAAATAAGTTAAAATCGGCACAGTGGTTTGCCACCAAACCGGTATCTGACAGTTTTTAAAATGGCAAATTTGAACTCAGCATAGCCAAAATCCTATATAGAAACCAATTTCGGCTTCAAAATTCATAATATAAAAAATATATAATTTGGTTGCCAAACAGGCTTCATGTTGCTTGAAGTTGCAACACATCGGACGAATTCCAAGATTGTCGCCAGCGCAATTGATTGATCCTCTTGGTTTGAACAAATCTGAATCTCTATATGCTAAGGATGCGTTCTGATAAATATAACTGAAATCGGTGTAGTGGTTTTTGAGAAGTCAGTTTAAATTTCCTATTGCTAAAGTTTCTGGTGGAAAAATGATCCCAAATGGCCGCCAAACACGCTATATTTTGATTGGTCCACGGTGGCCTTGTTTATTTGACAAACCATATTTTCTTGAAGGAACGATAATGATCTTTAGGGCTTAATCTTATGTCCCAAATGTCAGCCAGATCTGTTCAGCGCTTCTGGGAAATGTAGTTTTCGTGAAGACTTGGCCAATCAAATTCCATTGAACAGAGTTGGTTTATCTCTTGCCTTTGATGAGCTTTACTGAGTTTTGAATTGATCCTCCTAGTGGTTTCGAAGAAGATTTTTCTAAAAATCCAAGATGGCCGTCGGCCAATTTGACCTATGAGTTTCCTCTATACTAACCAGGATTTATATGCCATAACGATGCTTCCTGCCAAATTTGGTTGGAATCTGCCTGCGGTTCTTGAGAAAATGGTTGAATACAAAGTTGATGGATGGACGATGGTCGGCTAGCCGACAGATGGTCACCACGACATATTCTACTCACTTGAACTTTCAAGCCAACTGAGTTAATAATAATGATGCTCCTCTTTGTCATCGTTTATCGATATTGGGGTTGGTGGTGGTGACGTCTCCAGGTCGCCATGTGACATAGATGGCATCGACATTTAGAATAAATATGTAGACCTACATGCATAGAGAGCTGTGCAATTTTGTGGGCGGTAAGGGGGGGGGGGGTGGGACTAGCCAACTGGGAACCAGTAAATGTCACCCATGGGCCACGGCACGGCTGCCCCGATGGATGGCCATACCCCCAATGCAGAGCCAGAGGCAAAAATGTCTAAGCCATGATTTACGTCCTCTGTGTATTCTCCGGATCACTAGAAGTACCCCATAACATAGATGCTTTCTCATATGGCAGGATTTGGCCACGTACGCGTGGTGCCCCTGACCGGGTAGACATTTTTATGTTGTATATGTTCTCTTTGCACGACTTCTTCCTCGGACTAATGGCCATGATCACAATGTTCCTAGGAGTGTTCTGTACCGTCAGAAAGCTTGAAGACGGCATCATCAAAAGGTTTTGCGCTGACGGTTTGGCAATGGCTCCTGTCGACAGTACTTTGGTTCCATCTTCACATGATAACTTCTGTTACTTTGACTGCTCAGTGTGAGACGACATTTAAATAGCCGCCAATGCACGACCTGCTTTTTGAAAATTGTTCCGCCTTTCCGTCGCGCCTTGTGTTGCTCAAGAGCCCTGTCTCCTGATATGGCAGAAAGATCGAGCCTGCTTCTACCATGGCATAAACACCTGTGCTGTCTTCCACATTCAATTGTATTTGTCAAAAATACCGCCTGGCATCCGCGAGCTGCAGAAGAACTAGGTATTATACTTTATGCTCAGTACCCGTCTCCAACCAAGTTCCGCTTTATGCCGCTCCGTGTGTGTGTTTCCCGAAGATCTCTCCGCGACAGATCTCGCGAAAAGTAACTTCCATCAACGCTGCATCACCTATTTTATCCGCAAGATCCATCCGGACTGGAGTTCTGTCTACGCTGCATTGTGATCTCTCTCGAAGGTCTGCAATCTCTGCTTGCTCCTGTTTTGGCTGCATTGTTATGAAAGAGCTTACAATTCCGATGTTCCAATGTTTATATCTGCATGATCAGAACACAGAAGTCATGTTTATAGCAACCCAGTGCTAACTAGATTATATCGTATTAATAATATCGCTGCCATATTAAAATTGGTGATTATATTTTTATGTATGAAGGCATGGCAAAAGAATGTGGTTGCATTAGACATACTAGTCACGCTGATGCAAACAAAGCAGGTATTATGACCAATTACTGACGGCCGACGGGAAAACGACGTGTATGTAGATATATAGGCTACAATATATTCAAATTATGTAATTATGATTATATTGAAAGTGTAATACCAGCAACCACTTTAAAGGGAGATAATTCACATTACTGATGTCTCTACATTTGATGTTCTCCCATTATTGACCACCTCTCGTCGGCTTCAGGGGCATGTTTACTTGATAGTTACATTGGAATTGAGATTCAGGTAATTCATGGTTCAAAGCAGATGTTGATTCCAACACATGTGCAAAGATGGAGGAGTCTATCTATAAATGGACGGGGCATCGTTAGAAATGGATTCTCCTATTATCTAATAATCAGTCAAGTGTATCTAATGATACATCACGTATATCTAATGATGATGCAAGTGTATCTAATGATCAGTCAAGTGTATCTAATGATCATGCAAGTGTATCTAAGGATCAGTCAAGTATATCTAATGACACATCAGGTGTACGTAATGGTCAGCCAGATGTATCTAAGGATCAATCAGGTGTATCTAATTGTCAGTCAACTGTATCTAATGATCAATTAAATGTATCTAATGATCGAACAAGTGTATCTAATGATCAGTCATGTGTATATAATGATCAGTCACGTGTATCTAATGAAGATACTTAATAGTCAGTCCATTGCATTTTATAACCACTGGTTACCAGTTAACAGAACGTGATCCCAGATGTTATATATAGTATATCTCGTAACCGGATTGACATAAAATGCATGACATGCCACGAACTACATTGACGATTTCTTGTGTTCTTCTGTCTACAGCAACCACTGAGAGACCACTGGTCAGCCATAATGGAATGAGTATATCTAAGTTCTGATCAGCATCTTCCGGAATTTTCACCTTTAGAGCTCTGTTCATTGTTTCTTCTGCCATCATAGAATACATCCCTTTGAGAATGGTATCCGTATCCTCTGGATTTACCACCCTTATTTCAATGTTATCGTCTCTGAATTCGGCCATGCTGAAATTAGAAACCTGCTGATCAGTGCATATGGTTAATAGCAGGTAAAGTTGTCAATAACGGATTCCAGTATGTTAAAGACAAAAGGTTGGTCGTTCTTTTGGAAGTGTGGTTATACGACCACATGTCTTATGGAAGCACCGTCATTTTGCTCCAAATAGTATTTAATATAGTAAATGAGTTGCATTGAGCGACAACTATTAACCATCATTGACTACGCATAAGGTGTATGTTGTAGACAGGTTTCCTTGTATTAGATTAATACTTTAATGGCATGCCGTTGGAGGCAACAATGCAAACATGATAGCATGTCAGGGAAGTAGAAACCGACATTTTCACAATGACAACTGTCTTGTACTTTATTAAGACATCATGTTAATGGTGAGATGCACTACAGTTTAACTGTTATCAGTTCCATGGTGAAGCTAACCAAATCCATCCTGTGCAGTGGCTTAACGCGGAATCTCCATTTGCAAGCTAAAAATACGATTTAAAAACAATTAACTACTGTAATGGCTGGCTCGACAATCGAGCAGGTCATTCCAGTGGCACATTAAAAAATTGACTATGGTCAACTTGCAAATGGATATTCAATAAGTACATATTTTAATTTGATTGCTCAGATTTTATTCATTAAACGGTTAATCTTGGCCTTCATTTAAAAACGAACACATTATACACCGACTATTTCTCGCTATACACCGACCATTTCCAGTTCTACACCGACCATTTCCCGCTATACACCAATCATTCCTCGCTATACACCGACCATTCCTCATTATACGCCGACCATTCCTAGCTATACACTGACCATTCCTCGTTATACGCCGACCATTCCTCGTTATACACCGACCATTCCTCGCTATACACGACCATTTCTAGCTGATCTACGTTAATTAGTATAACTTAAGCAATTAGGCGAGAACCTCTATACGATGGAGACAAATGTACATGTCTTCTTTCACTCAGCAATCATATGGGTAATTCAAACCTGTTTGAATTCCATCCGGAGGTTTCAGAGGCGGTGTATTATAATCAACTACTTAAACCCAGCCCATCCCTAGTTAAGCTCCACCCACCCTTCGTTTATAGTGGGATCGATCGATCCCAGAACGCTCTGAATAACGATTTCCAGAAAACTATACAGATAGGATGTTGAATATTTTGAAACTAATTTGACTGGATGCTGTTGCTGCCTGTCAACATGGTGTTTATTAAATGGTAAAGACATACAAGTTGTACAACCGCGCTTAGTCCGTCTTCAACTATGAGTTCGTGCCGTACTTGTCTACGTCATTCATGACGTAATTGATTATGGTGGCATCCTGAACCTGGTTGATTATGATGTCACGTGAAGGATGGATAAACTGGAAATATCCTCGTTAACTGTTGTAGTTGTTAAGATAGCAAATAGCCTACAATTTATGAGGTCAATCCCCATTATTTCAACATATTTCTTATACGTAATGGAGGGAGCCATTTCTAGCTATGTCTGGCAAATGTCTGGATAAGCTCCGCCCACTTTCTTTGTTGGAATTGATTTATATACGTGAAACCTGAATTTTGAACATCTCAATTTCAAGGTAATTATACCTGTATTATGTGTAATATTTTAAAACTAATTTGTCTGGGAAATTTTGCTGCCTATGGCAACAATAACAATTAGTCAAATTCGTTTCAAAATATTCAACGTAATGCTTATAAAATATTTTAATCCAAAAGTATCGTACAATTCGCAACACTAGAGACGAACTTTTCCATTGTCGGGACGGAACTATCCTTAACTATGATTGTGACGTTAGCTATCATGTGACGTAATTGATTTAGCATATGAGATGTCACGTGCTCATTGAAATGCGGGATGTAATGTCAACACACTTCTGATTATATCATTAATACCATTTTGATAATGCTATTGTATGTGAATTTGATTTCTGTTCTGCAAGGCTCGCATTGTGGCATGGTAATATAAGCTGATAGAAACCGGTGTGTATTACTCCAGCTATGAACCAAACGAATACACATTTAATGCATTTATCCATTCATGTCATATAGGTAAATTTCATAATTTCAAAGTAAACTACCAGTAAAAATACTGAATATATTTCAGCGAAAGCTCCAAGTCAAATTGTTATCAAAATATTCAACACAATGTTCCTTAAATTGTAAATGTCCATGACTGAGCTGCTTCATTTTGAATGGGGTGTCAGCTAGCATGTGATGTAATTGATCCTGACGCCAGATACTTGGGTGACAAATGGGATCCCTGGCGTCTGAAACAATTTCCTCCCTAAATTGGCATTCAAACACAGATGCTATCAACTTCAGGACTATTCAGTTAGGCACAGGCATGGTTTTCATTCAACATTTATCAAAATTTTAATAATATATCAAACACAATTTAAACATAAAAGGGTTCATGTCGGCTACAGGGTGCTTGTATCCCTGGTACAGATAATCCAATGGTAACTCGACCAATGGGTGCAGTTCCATACCTGCATCGTCTGTAACCAATTGTGTATGAACATATGTGTGCTTGCTGTGGCATGGGTGTTTGTGTCTGAGTGCATGCATACATAACTCACGTAACAAGAGGCATAGTCTTACATAGTGTATATATCCGATGAATCACGCTGGTTGAGTTCAGTCTCAAATAATTGTTAAACTCAGATATAAAGGGTTCTTTTATGGAAACTACAACACTTATGATTCACGATAATTATCCCGACGATTTATGAAGAAAAGTGAAGATTATTCTGTCCGCGCGCGCGTGCGTGCGTGTATGTGATCGTGCGTGGGTGTGAGAATTCGCGTGTGCTTGCGCCTGCATGTACATGAGTGCGTGTGTCTTTGTTGTCTGTCTGTGTGTGCATTCTTAATTGCAATGTAACCCCTCCGAAACCAGTACGCAAAATTAACCCACGATTGGTATGCTAGTTACCAACATGATTGCGTGGTGCTGGCGACGAGGTACATTTTGTTCTAACCCCAGGGGCGGGGTGGTGATCAAAGGCTTAACAAATTGATTGCAGCACAATTCATCCGTACCGTTAGACGGAATTTAAACAAATTTAATATCTGAGTTACCCAAATCATTCCGGAGTGGAAGATGACATTTACATTTAATGCCACCCCAACTGGTCAGGGTCAGGGTTATGGTCAACATGTTAAGAAATTCAATGTAGCGAAACGCCTTCGAAAAGCTGAGGAACTTAATTCAACGAAATTTGCCATACGAGTTACTCATACAGTTCAGGAGTGTGGGCAAGGCGGAATCGCTACCTTGTAAGTTAGTAGGTGCCGCTTTATTTCGCGGGCCTTCTTGTGGAGCTAGACTATACAGTTAAGTTTAAGGTCCGGACACATTGGTTTATGCCGCAAATGGCTTATTCCTACTTAACTTAAACATAGCGCGTCTTTCTGTGCTCGAGCCCCTTCTCAGGTCTGACTCATTGAACAACTAGCTCCGACCGGCTGTGCGTACACGATTGCCAGAGCGACTGCTACTGAAGTCGATGAGCGACTCCTAACTGAGTGTCGGACACAATCACATATAAGACAGAATAAGCATAGAAGACAAGACAGACGCGTTAGGTAACGAATGTATCTATTTGTGACAGACCGAAGAAGCAAATAACAGACCATGGCGCCCTTCCTGAAAGTCGGAGGCCTATTAGCTCTCCCAATCACTTAAGAGATAGTAAGCCTATTGTGTCTTTTGATGTCACCTAAAATGCAGAGAACGAGCTGTTTAGACTCGCTCCCTGGAAGGTAATGTTTAACTGCCTTTAGGGTTACGTTCCAATTGCCCACAGATTCACTACATGGGCCATGCTGCAATATTTAATGTTTTCGCAGTGAAATCCAATTTTGCCTTAAAGACTATCCTATAATGTACCAGTGAAGGTACTGGGGGAGATGTATGAAACGTCACTGTTTCGATTCTAGTCGTCGAGAAACCTCAGGGATTACAAGGATCGGCTCTAGCCGAAACGGTGGAGGGAGTTACAAAATCAATTACTTGGCCAGGTGGCCGGAGAAACGTGGAAAGAGACAACTGCTCGAGGAAGGTGTGTAGGCCGCTAAGACTGTTGGCCAAATATAGAAAAATGGTTCACTATGTAACTGGTGTGAAATCGTGAAAGTGACTTGACATTTAACAGTCTGCTTTCTTTGGAGCAGCCTATATATATATATATATATATATCCTATCCGAAATATCTGAGCTATTATTACGTTTAGGAAGATGCCGTTTTGCGTGTCGATTATGAAAGTCAGTGTTGCGGTGAAGAACAGTTAGCGAGTGCGTTATTGTATATCTGTAGTATAGATTGAGCGAGTGCAGTATTTTCTATGTAAAGCGCTCTTATTTTAAATTTATATAAATGATTTCTCACAGAATATCGAGAACATCTTAAGATCATACTTCGATGGCACGCATTCTGCTGCTCCAGTGCATCAGCCATCGAAATAGAGAGAACACTCAGCACTGACTTAAACCTAATTTCTGCATGTTCCACATAATGGTTAGTCCTCTGCAGAGCTATAAAAACGTGAATCTAACTATACCAAATTCACATACTTTCATATCCCCAGATATCCTTTTAAATAATACATTATTATCATCAGTACAATCCAGTAAGTATCCTGGCGTAACCATTTCTAATGGGTTAAAATGGACTGCTCATATAGAGCAAATATCAAAGAAAGCTGCAAAGAGCTTAGTTACCATGAGGCAAATGAAGCATACGTTAAGCAGGAATACTTTATCCAAAATCTATGCTGCATATTTACGCACTGGGCTCGAATATATCAGTGAGGTTTGGGATGGTTGCTCGAAGTGCTTCAAAATGAAGTCATGAGAATAATAACCGGCTTGCCAATGTATACACCTTTATTAATCCTTTATAAAAAGACTGGCATAATTCCATTATACGAGCTTCTTAAGCAAAAGAAACTTATATTATTCTATAAAATCCTACACGGAGACTACCTCGATTATATAACAGACATCATTCCTAGAAGAGTAGGTGATGTCACAGACCGTAATCTAGAAATTCAGAAGATTTTATTCCACCGAACTAACATCTTGAAATAATTAAAAACTCTTTCATACCCAGTGTTATCAAATTGTTGATTAACCTAGATAAAACTTTAAAGTCAGCTATCTCAGGTTCGGTTTTCAAAACAAATCTTACAAAAACGTGCAAGACCAATTCACCACATACTATTCATTTGGTAAAAGACGCGAAAATATTATAACATGCAAACTAAGAAATAATTGCAGCCAATTAAACAATGATCTGCACAGATATCACCTACTTGAACACCCAAACTGCTCTTATTCTGAAAGCCCAGATACCTCTTATCATTACTGTTTTGGTTATCCAAAATGAGCAAATGAAAGACGCGATTTCTTTGATTCGCTTTATGAAATTAACTCTAATATTTCCCTGGACATTTTCTTGCAGGGAAGTAATACATTCTCTACTGAAATTAATGAAGATTTACTAAGAAAAGCACACAACCTTATAAGAAAAACAAATAGGTTTTAACATTTATTGAAAGTTTGTGTATAATCTGTCTATCTATAAACCGGTCAAATGTTAATAGTGTGTATTTGTGTATGTGCGGTGATTGATGTATTTGTGCGGTCGCATCTGCCAATAGCGACCGCCACATGGACAACCAAGATGTGATCCCTAAAACACATGCTTACTTAATGCATTTCATCTCAAGTGAAATTATCCTTTGCGGACAGAATGTGGCAGTTCCTTGCGGGTCGCCAGCATACGCCCGTAGGGGTTGGTGGTTGCTGCAGGCAGGTTTGACTATACATCGCGCTGGCACGCTTGTGATGAGTATGATAACATTATTAACTGGTGTAGTAAATTTTCTCTCTCTCTCTCTCTCTCTCTCTCTCTCTCTCTTTTTTTTTATCTTATTATGATTTATTTAAATAAAAATATAAATTGTGTATATAAGTTTAATTATATGCTGCCGTCTAACAATTTTGTAGGGAGCGTGCACAACTAAGTTGCCAGAACTTGTTCCCGGGTCCCATGGTAGAGATGTTACAATAAAGTAAGTTTGAAAAAGAAATTTAGCCAACTATGCTAGGCGCTTACTACGCGCTTACCTTGGAAGCTGGCAGAAGAATGACTAGCATTAGCATTACGAGAATGGTTTTATACCAACAATTGCGCACAGATGAGTACAATAGAGTAAAAATAATGGCGCCAGCAAATATCTATCTTAAATGGCGGCTACAGTCCTAGTTAGTTAAAGTGTTAATAAATAACAGATAGTCCTGGATTTAGCTAGGATATGTATCTTTTATGAATAGATGAGAACTTTAAGTGCAGTAGGTTAGCCGCGTACCGCAGTACACACCCCCTCCCTCATATCACCACCCCACCCCTTTAGTGCAAGAATTGCATGCTATTCGCAGGGACTCTACCCAAGAAACAGACCTGAGGACGAATACACACGTACTCACATCTCAGGTTCGGGTCCAATCTCCGCCCATAAGCATCTCCCGGGAGTGGAAAGGGTGGGGTGGGATTAAGAGACTGACCGACTCCGAATTCATATCACAATATACTTTAAATCATAAATGTCCAGAATCCCAATTGCATGGTTACTATACAGCTAACCTGTTGAACATTTTGAAAGCAATTTAACTTGCGGTTGTTGCTACCTATTGCCGCAACCGCCCAAGTAAAATTAGTTTCAACATATTCAATAGTATGTTTATTAAACATACAATTCGATTTCTATGAGTCGGCACATCCAGTAAATTGTAGGATCCGCAGATAGTAAGTTTGCGAGGTCCGGTCGCGTTTGATGCTAATAAATATCTATTAATTCTTCACCAGAGAACTCGATAACGTCTGCTTGGATCATCATATTTCAAACACATGGAATATAAATTTCAATCAAATAATAATAATAACGTAACAGTCATGTTTCGTAGCAGATAATTCCAAATGGGTTACTAATTCTAGTACTAAATCGGTTGCATCAAATTGGACATGCCAACCTGTAAATTTGACGACGGCTATTCGAAACTTCTATTCATATGAAATTAGACGAGCCTCTCCAGTCTATAAAAGTGACCGCACATAGGCTGTGCTCACTACTCTGAGATAACCCTTAGCTTCTCACATCTTCTCTTAAAATCATCAAGAGGCTGAGAGTTGGCTGACTGTCGACTGGGTCCAATGTTCCGTGACCAAGGTCAGGCCCAATTGAGCACGCATATTCACTGAACTGGCCAATGGCTCCATTACAATTCTGCAACTCAAGTGCGAACAAAGAATATTAAATCTTTCACACCGAAATACCAACATCAAACTCCTTCACTATATTCCCTTGGGTATTTTCAATCTGGCTTGAATGGGAGCTGTTGCCACTTATGGCAGAAACAGGTTCCTGTCGGGTTGCTTCAAAATATTTAAACTGATGATAATATCATCCCAAATGTTGTATTGTACAGATAGATTATGAGTCCATGGTATGCATATCCCGTCACATTTCGCTATATGTATCACAATTATCTGCTTTGTACTATCCCGTATACATTGAATAGTGATCGCCACCATTTTGTCTCCTCAAGCGATGATAGTGCGTGATGTCATGTAAGTGCCAATGTATTACCACTTTATCAACCCATTCTATGACATCATAATCAACTACGCGGCGTGTAAACTGACATCATAATGAGTGACGTCATGAATGACGTCGATAAGTACGTCATGAACGCATATTTGAAGACGGACTATGTATTGTTGTACGAATTGTATGTCTTTACTATTTAATAAATATTGTGTTGAATATTTTGAAACTATAGTTACAAAATATTCAACAGCTTACCTGTATTATTTTCAAGAAATTGATAGGGCATTCTGGGATCGATCTATCTCAAAACGGCGATGATTGGTGGAACTTAGATAGAAATGGGCGGGGCATAGCTAAAACTGGAAAGGTCCATTTTATGTATTTACTATTTAATAACCATTATGTTGAATATTTTGAAACTATGTTGACCGGATGATGTTGCAGACAGCAACACGGCGGCAACAAATCAAATTAGTTTCTAAATATTCAACAGCTTACCAGTATAGTTATCTCGATGCTTGACCTTCTGGAAAATCAGGGTTCGATCGACCAACACAAGGGCAACCTCATTTAACATATGGTGATTTGATTCCGTACAAATTATTGTAATCCTTTTAATTGCGAAGTTGATTTAGGGACTCTGATTCAATTTCACAACGTAAAACAATTACATTACTGCATGCATAATGAAAGCATCATATGTTAAGATATATTTCGTTTCATTACATCTAGGCCCGCAATTTAAGCTGTTGGGCTCGAATTCAAAAAGGCGGTTTAGCTAGGCCTGACTTAAAGTGTTAAATCTGATCTACCTATTATGTATGATTACTGTTTTCTGCGGCTGTAGTAGTAGAAAAATCCTACAGCTGCAATCAGCCCTTCTTCGCCTTTGCCCACTGTGCCTTATCCTCAGCCGAACTCCTTAGGTTCCTCCGGTCCATTCTTGACTTGAGTGTACCGAGTCCTGCTTTCTTGAGGTCACCTCGTAGCACGCTTAGCAGATTTATGCAATGACGTCGACTCCTGGCTTTGTATCTGCTGGCTCCGAGTAGGGCGAATTTCAAGACTTTCTGTGCTGGTGTCTCTTTTGGCATCCTTAGCACATGGCCAAACATGGACCATCTTTGCTGGGTGACTTTTACAGACAGCGGCGACGGATTACACATCTTGTAGAGTGCATCATTGAAAATTATGCTGTCTGGCCATCGGTGTCCAGTGATGGTGCGTAGGTGTTTGCGGTGGCAGGCATCGAGTTTGTCTAGAGCTGCCTTTGGAGCTGCCCAGCTGTTACAGTTATACAACATCAAGGATACACAGGTTGCAGTGTATAAACGTAGCCTCTTTATTAAGGGCATCTTTGATCTACGAATCCATAGCTTCCAGAAGGACTGGAAAGCTATGTTCCCCATGACGCAGCGTGCAGAAATGTCGGCAGTACTGCAACGCCATGAGCCCAGGATTTTACTTTTCCTCCATGGTTCGCCGCCACGAAGTGTGCCATCATTTTCTATGGGTTCATGCTTTGTCGATAGGTATATGCGGGTGAACTCTGTTTTGGATTCATTCATAATGAGATTCTCAATTTTCTGTTTGCTCGCAGCTATTGGGGGGAAGTTCCTCAAGGAGTGTCTTTTTCTCTCGTCTATGAAGTCTACGAAGTCCACATCGTCGGCATACTCCATCTCTAGCCCAGGATTGAGACTGGGCGTGGAGGTTGGGGGTGGGGGTGGGGTGGGGGGTGGTGGGGGGGGGGTGTAGGGGGTGGGGGGGGGGGTGTTGGTCTTGTAGAACTTTCCCGCACAGATTTCAATGCAGCAGCCAGGTAGCAGATGAAAAGCACCGGAGTGTGGGTAGCCGATTGATACCACTCCAGGTACATTACATTTAAGTGAAAGTGTATCAGGATATGTAAATGCACTTTAAATACTGTCGTGGTCCAAATTTGATTTGATTGTTATGCCATCTGATGTCTGATTATGTTGGTCTGTGTGGTCGTAGACGTGCTGCACTAGGTCATGAGAAGGGCCATCACTGCTTAATCAAATGAAACCCAGGAACATTATAATATGTAGAGTGTAGTGCTGAGGCAGTGGTGGTGATGGTATTTGTTTATGTATCTTTCACACCATCTAACGACCGGCCAGCTAAGCTAGCTATAATAAATATTGCTTAGGATGTCATAATTGAAAAAGATTTAATTCAGGCGCACACATGTACACACCAAGCTGCTTACATTTACTTGAAAAGCTGCCCTCTTGGTGTATGTAAATCCATTGCATTTAGAAAAAAATGAGGGTTGTATGTATTAATGAATAATATATCAAAAGTGTGTGGATTATCACCTACCACACCAAGCTAAGTTTATGCCATCATAGATTGCTATATTATAACATAATCGTGATTCTCATACTAAGGGCGGAATATCAGAAGAAGGGGAAAATGATACGAGGAAATTACAGAAATCTTAGCACCTAGTGCAGCACATATACGAGCACACAGATCAACATAACCAGACGTTAAATGGCATAAGAATCAAATCAAATTTAAACCGTGACAGGATTTAATGTGCATTTACATATCCTGATACACTTTCACTTACATGCAATGTACCTGGAGTGGTATCTGTTCTAAGCATGGAAGGACATTACCTTAACAATTCTTAGTGCTCTAAAGTGATATTTCTAAACTAGAACTTGAATCGGAGCTGATGGCCGGCTTAGTAACTGTATGAGCAAGCCACTATAGTGTTTCCTAATCTGAAAACACGTGTGCGTAATCTGAATCCACGTGGTTGACAGATCACACGATGGCGTTATACCATGAATTTAATGGCATGTCAAAATTCACGATGTTATAAAGATAGAGTTTGCGAAAACTTCTTTTTAATGCATACAATATTATTAAATCATTTACTTTCCGACTGGATTTTATTGACATCTAATTCTCGTGTGTGATCCCTTTTAAGGGAAATATCTGTTGTGGTCTCTTATATGAAATAATCAGGTCTTCTAATTTCCTGCTGAGGGCAAATAGTAACATGAAATTTGATAGATAACTGTCACTGCTATTATGATTTGGCCACGAATAACTAACATAGAAAGTAAGACGTACTATTCAGAATGAAATACCCCGTGGTGAAATGTCACGGAATGAACTGTCTCGGACTCCCAGGGTACATGATACAGTATATCAACGACCTTATTGATAATCGTAAATAGGTTATATCAAGATGATATTGGGCACACCTAGTTTAGATAAAAGTTCACATGATTCTTACAACCCTATAATTAACAACATACACATTATTCAGGTATGTAGCCAACGACCCCTATTCACTATCTATAATCAAGTTCTCTATGAACACACGGGATGTGGGCATATTCGTGTGTAATGGCGGGAACAGAATAGTCACTCAAGTATGTCACGGCATAATAAAATACGACACGCATTAGGAGACGTCAAAAGCAAAATGATGATAGTGCTATCACGAGAGTCGACAAATTGATCACGAGAGAGTGCAGTGTATTCTTTGATGAATTTACAGCGTGATAAGGATTATGTTGACTATTTTGATAAATCTTTGGCTGGGAATTCAAGTTCAAATTTTCAAATTGATTGAAAAACGCCTAAAATGAGCCGATGTTAGCTGGAAATGGATAGGCATAGCTAGACACATATCTCTTTCTCTCTCTCTCGCTCTCTCTCTCTCTCACCCTCCCACCACCCCTTCTCCCTCCATCTCTCTCTCTCTCTGCTCCTCCCCCCACTCCCCTCACCCCCCTCTCGCTATCTCTCTCTCTCTCTCTCTCTCTTTCTCTCTCTCTCGCTCTCTCTCCCTCTCTCTCTCTCTCTCTCTCTCTCTCTCTCTCTCTCTCTCTCTCTCTCTCTCTCACTCGCTCTCTCTATCTCTCTCTCGCTCTCTCTCTCTCTTTCTCTCTCTCTCTCTCTCCCTCCCAATCTCTCTCTCTCTCTCTCTCTCTCTCTCTCTCTCTCTCTCGTATAATGGAATTATGCCAGTCTCTTTTTTAAAGGATTTCTAAAGGTGTATACTTTGGCAAGCTAGTTATTATTCTCATTGCTTCATTTTGAAGCACTTCAAGTTTTTCAGAATCCCGGCGAGAGCAACCATCCCAAACCTCACTGTTATATTCGAGCACAGGGCGTAAATATGCAAGGGTAGATTTTGGATAATGTGTTCCTGCTTAAAGTATGCTTCATTTGCCTCATGATAGCTAAGATCATTGCAGCTTTCTTTGATATTTGCTCTATATGAGCAGTCCATTTTAACTCGTTTGAATTGGTTACGCCAGGGTACTTACTGGATTGTACTGATGATACTAATGTGTCATTTAAAAGGATATCTGGGGATATGAAACTACGTGAATGTGTTATATTTAGATTCACGTTTTTATAGCTCTGAAGAGGACTAACGATTGTTTGGACCATGCAGAAATTACGTTTAAGTCAGTGTTTAGTTTTCTCTATATTTCGATGGCTGATGCACTGGAGCAGCATAATGCAGTATCGTCGACGTATGACCTTAAGCTGCTCTCGATATTCTGTGAGAAATCATTTATATGAACTAAAAATAAGAGTGGTCCGTGTACCGAGCCTTGGGGGACACCTGCTTCTATTTGTCTCTTTGGAGATTTGTCATGCTTAACTGAGACGCACTGCTTTCGTGAAAACAGGTAGCTCTTAATCCATGTAAGAAGACTTCATCCCAGCCCATACTCCTCTAATTTAAACAACAAACCTTTATGCCAGAGTCTGTCAAATGCCTTCGAGATATCGCAAAGTACAATGCATGAAGATTGGCATTCATCTAGTGCATTTGACAGGATCTAGCACAACTCAATAAGTTGAAATACAGTTGAATAGCGGGGGCGGAAGCCAGATTTGTATTTATATTGAAGATTATGCCCAATGTGGTAATTACAACCATTTTTGACAATTATCCTTTCCATAGCTTTTCCGACAGTACTTATTAGCGAAATTGGGCGATAATTTTCCAGTAATTCCCGATCGCCTTTCTTAAATAATGAGAACACGAATAGCAGGTATAACGGAAAAGCTATGGTGTGCATCGTTTCTTTGAGCATTTTATGACTTATCTCATCACTGCCAGAAGCTTCAGTGTGTTAATGACGTCAATTATTTCGGACTCCTGAATTGAAATGTCGGAAATTATATTATTAGTTTTTCTGTCAAGCATTGATAAGTGCGCACCTTGAAGATTTTGGATCTCCGTGTTCTGACTCAAGATTACTTCGGTGGTCCCGCTTCGCTATCGGGAAGCTTATGATGTAACGGTTGCTGCGACAACCGGCTAGCCGATGGCGGGGAAGGATTCAGGACAGTCTGGCTCGCCTCATCGAGAAGATAATAATGGCGATATTTATTATAAGACTGCTGGGCCTATTCTGACTAAGAAGATCAGGCAAGGATCGGATGTTGCTTCCGACTCAGTGTTCAGATTCCTAATCCTACTTGCTACTGGATAGAGCAAACCAAACTATTGTCTCACATAAACGTAAGATGATGTGTTTATTAAAGCTAACTGTACATAATTTTACAAGGTAATTTAGATTGGAGCAATATCGCTCAAACAACAGACTAGTACCTACTGGTACAAAACAAGTAAGTTCCTATTGCTATTCTATAGCTACTTACAAAAACTGAACATCAACGATATGTTCAGTGAATCGAGATGGTGGATTGATTAACTTCCTATAACTGAAAGTTTATCTCTTATAGTCTTCAGAATCTCTGATTCTGAGGTTCTATACATATCTAGATAATGAGATTCTTGCTGAATCCGTTTTAATGATTCTTCTAGGTACGTTATAAGCACAGCTTGATTGGCCCGGACAATCAGTCCATCAATCAACTTCTGCTTATCCCTTCCTAGAAGTTCCTATCTAACAAATGTTGGTCGTTCTAACCAATCAACGATCCCTTTCATTTCGATGTTAACTACAAAACCTATTCTATATAATTGTTTGCTACAGAGTTTGATCGACGCTCATTGATCGTGACGTCATTCTGTCCAATCAAACTCTGTGCTATTCCTCTATGGAGATAATGCCTCACATAGACAAAGTGGTGGTAACTGGTTCTGATTTGATGCGATCTGTCAGCTAACTAACAACATTACAGAATGTGTTGTTGTTGCATACCATTGTATGAGTGATATATAGTTGATATATAAATTTCGATTATGTTATTAATTCGTGCAGGATGCTACAATGTCCATTGCCTACTGATGGATAATCCTGTAGGATGCTAGGGTGAATAGGCACCTGAGCTGTATGTTCTCATTGCCAGCTGATGTTGTTTCATTCTCATGTGAGAATCTAGATTGCCTACGTCATCAACTACGTCCATTTGTCACATTCGATTCCACTGATTATTATGCTTCGATTATTTTCTAAACTATTGATCCAAACGACTGCTGAATATTATAAAAGTGTGTGCCGACTGCACAGCTACAACTTTCATCTAAACTATTTCCAAATACACATCAACTCAGAACCGTGGGATCTATTTTAATCAATTCGACTATTTCAGTTATGATTATAAAACTATATCCAACAAGTTTCAGTGTGCTAAATTCACACATCATCCATTTACTGGAAATTTAACATCATCCGCACTGCTGATGTAATTACTAAGTTAAATATAAAGTATAAAATGTCAACCGGTCCATTAGCTCACCTGGTGTTTTCAAAGTATAATCTCTTCGGGACTTACTCGGAAATATAAGACATCCGGCACGCACAAGACAATCCCATACTTACAACCTGTATCATCGACGTTTGAAATGGATGAGAACTAATTGTTTAGACATGTTGCTTTTTCCAAGTCAGTGGTAGAATATTTTGCGCGGCCAATATCATTGTATATCAGAGGAGGAATATGTGTTGTAGCACCGCCGTTTATAAGTTGTTTAACTAATTTCCAGTAAGGGCGTGGGATGTGAATAGATAGTTCACAAAAACATTAAATCAGCTGCTCCTACGAAGTCTGGCTTTGTGTTCTTCTTGATATTGTTAACTTTATTATGTTGTCTTTTGAAAATACACCAGTCTTTTTTATGCTGACTGTGCCTTGCTTTTTCCTAAGACGGTGTCTTTGTCGGATTTCTTGCCTTAAGGCACCGTCAAACCAAGATTTTTTCACCAGACATAATTTTCCCTACTCTGTTTGTGATATGTTCAGTTATCATGTCTAGAAATAGGTGTTAAATAGATCACACATTTCATTAACATCATCATAAGACAAGTTTACTAAAAACTTTCAGTCAAATTGTTGTCAATATAATCAGCTGGTAATACACTTGTCAATAAATACAAATTTGATAACAATTTGGCTTGAAAATCGTTGCTCCATCCCAAGGTGTATAATAATGTTCTTAGTTCAATAGTAGTTGTATACGTCCCATGGTGCAAGTGGCAAGATATATATTTATAACAAGTTTACTAAAAACTTTCAGTCAAATTGTTGTCAATATAATCAGCTGGTAATACACTTGTCAATAAATACAAATTTGATAACAATTTGGCTTGAAAATCGTTGACGCAACGTTTACGCAACAACGTTCAATCAAATTGTTCTCAAAATAATCAGCAGTGTAGTCAACGTTGCAAGACTTGCAGAAGATATTTCAAGCAACTTCATTGAAAATCATTTCTGACTACAACAGCAACAGCGTTATCAAACTTTGCTCAGAACCATGGGGGTGGGGAGGGCTTGCTTTTTTGTTAGCCAACAAAGTCATACGCAATAAGGTAGGCCTATATGACATAAGGACTCGAGACACAGTCTCAGATATGCTCGAAAATTCTGTTCATTTCATTCTCAATCAGAATATAAGCATATTCTATTCGCTACAGGCCTATATCAGAGGCGATTGTGTACGTGGTGGTGGATTGAATGCGTGGATTGCATGCGTTTTGAGACTATATTTCACGCTGGAATACGCACATGATAGAGGCCTAACTAATTGTGTATGCACTGGTTTGCTAACAAAACAGGAAGACCGCTGATTATTCTGAGAAAAATTCTTGCTCCATCCCAAGCGCGCTGACTGGACATTTATTTTAGAGCATGCCTTTCTGAAAATTAACGGTGTCTCTCATATATAAGGATTTGTTTCGACGGTTCCATGTGTCTTAGAGGAGACGATTGGCCGTGGCACTGGTGTGATCGTCTGAAAAACCGCCGGGCGGAGTTCAAATCCCGCTCGACTGGCAGCGGATTAGGTGGCTGACAGACACTCCGTGGAAACATAGGCAGTCGCCTTCACTCCTTGTTGCCTCTCTCCACCCAGGAGTATAAATGGGTACCAGTGTAAAACCGAGGAAGTTATCAATAATAGACTGAAAGAAAACCAGTCTAGATATGGCGTGAATGGGATCTGGAAACCAGGGAATCAATAGACACCAATCAAACAATGTAATAGAGGGCCCATGTGCGTTTGCTGTTCTTGTGCACAAAGTTAATATGCTTTTGATAGCGAGAGCCAAGCAAGTCGTTTGCTTTGAGTTAGAGTCTGCAGAAATACATCGTAATGAGGGCTAAATCTGTGCCTACCCTCAGAGTGGACACCCTCGTGCATATTAAAAGTTATCATCACTTGCATTATACAACACAAACTAGTATACATCTATTGGACAGGGGGGTGGGGGTGGGGGGGGGCGTTTTCCCAAGTTTTTATGACTTAGTTTTGACAAGTGTAGCTCCTAAAGATGTATTTATCCTGCGTGTAGGTGGCGCCATAAATATGACAGGTGAGAAAGTATATATATGCAAACGTATTGCAAACTCAAGTCTGCTGTTCTGGTGGTGGCATTTCTCTCGTGTCTTATCTATAATCAAATGTTTTAGAAATATAACTTATACTTGGATCACGTATCTACTCACCTGGACCGTGCCATTACTACCTAGCCACAATAACGAGAGCAGGCGAGTGGTCAAACATCAATGTTAACCTTATGTCATCACTTAATTGTAGAAATGTAGAAATCGTGATATAAAACTAATGCGGCTGGGAATTGGAACACCAGTCTGTGTAATTATGGCTTAATACATTATTCAAGAAAGCTCATTACATATGGTTCACTCTAAGGTGTAGTTAACCTCTTAGATTAGCCGCTGATATCAATGGTTTAAAGCATTTTAGCGAAGGAACTTGCTTATTATTCAAGAAAGCTGACCCCAGCAAATTATTTCAGCTGGTTTCTACAGGCATTCGGGGAATGATTTAAATATGCGAATACAATCTGTTACTGAAGAAATAAATTACCGACTTGGCCTGCTGGATGGCTAGCGGGCTGGATGGATGGCTGGCTGGCTGACTAGATGGATGGATGGGTGGGTAGATGGATGGATGGATGGATGGATGGATGGATGGATGGATGGATGGATGGATGGATGAATGAATGAAATAATGAATTAATGAATGAATGAAATAATGAATTAATGAATTAATGAATTAATAAATTAATAAATTAATGAATTAATGAATGAATGAATGAATGAATGAATGAATGAATGAATGAATGAATGAATGAATGAATGAATGAATGAATGAATGTGAATGAATGAATGAATGAATGAATGAATGAATGAATGAATGAATGAATGAATGAATGAATGAATGAATGAATTCCCACCAACCCTTTATTTCCTCCTTCATTCCTTCCTCGCTCTTTCCTCCCCCTTCCCTCCCCAACTTCCCCTCATTCTCTAGTTCCTCCCTCACACCCTACTCTATTCATTGCATCCCTTCCGTCGTCATTCCTTCCATCCTTCCTCCCTTCCTCTCTGGCTCTTCCTTCCATACTTCCTTCCATCCATCCATCGTTTCATCCTTCATTCTTTCCTTCATTCATCCCTCCCTGCCCAACTCCCCAACCTCTCTCCCCTTTCATCTGTCTATCCCTCACTTCCTTCCCCGCACCCTTCCTTCATTCCTTTCTTCCTTCATTCCTTTCTTCCTTCATCCCTCCCTCACTCCCTCCCTCCCTGCCTCCCTCCCTCCTTATCTCCGTCCATCCCTTCCTTCCTACATTCCTCCCTCCACCACTCATTCCCTACCTCATTCGTTGCCTCCTTTCTTCCTCCATTCCCTCGCACCAATCTCCCCTCCCTCCATCCATCTGTCCCTCCCTCCCTTCCTTTCTTCCTCCCTCTCTCCCTCGCTTCCTTCCGTCATACATCCTTCATTCATCCCATCCTCCCCCACTCTTTCATTCCACTTCTTTCCCCTCCCTCCCGTTCATCCCTCACACCTTACGCCATTCATTGCCCTCCTTCCTCCGTACCTCCCTCCCTCCCTTCGTCGCTCGCTCCCGTCGTTCCTCCCTTCCTTTCTTCGGTCCTTCCTGTCTCCCTCCCTCAACCTATCCGTCGTGCATTCCTTCCTTCATTCCTTCATCCCTCCCTAGACACTACCTTTACTCTCCTCCCTCTACCCTCCCCTTTCTCCCCCCTCTCCTCCCTTCCTTCCCTGCATCCTTCCTTCATTTCTTAACCCCTTTCTTCCTTCCTTCCACATTTCCTCTCTCCCTCCGCACACCTCCCTCCCTTCCACGCTCCACTCCTCCCTCCATCACTCACTGCCACATTCATTGCCCCTTTCATCCTCCATACATCCCTGCCTCCCATGCCTCCCTCCGCCCATCCCCACTTCCCTTCCTTCCTCTTCTTTCTCCCCCATTTCTTCCTCTATTGCTTACTTCCTTCTCCTTCCCTCCTCAACCGCCCCTCAATTCTCCCCTCTCTTCATCCCTCCACCACACCCTACTCCAGTCATTGTCTTCCTTCCTCCCTTCTTCCATCCCGACATTCCTTCATTCATTCTTTCCCTTTTTGCTCACTCACTCACCCACCAACCCAGCAACCCACCAACCCACCAACCCACCAACCCACCCACCCATCCACCCACCAACACACACACTCACTCACTCACTCACTCCTTCTTTCCCTCTTTCCTGATTTTCTCATTCACTCACTCACTCACTCACTCACTCACTCACTCACTCACTCACTCACTCACTCACTCACTCACTCACTCACTCACTCACTCACCCACCCACCCACCCACCCACCCACCCACCCACCCACCCACCCACCCACCCACCCACCCACCCACCCACCCACCCACCCACCAACCCACCCACACACACACACACACACACACACCCACCCACCCAACCTCCCTCCCTCCCTCCCTCCCTCCATCCCTCCCACCCACCCATCCACCCACCCACCCACTCACTCACTCAACCACCCACCCACCCAGCGAGAAATGGTCGGTGTATAGTTAGAAATGGTTAGGGTATAGTTAGAAATGGTCGATGTATAGCGAGAAATGGTCGATGTATAGCTGGAAATGGTCGGTGTATGGTGAGAAATAGTTGGTGTATAGCTGCAAATGGTCGGTGTATAGCGAGAAATGGTCGGTGTATAGCTAGGAATGATCAGTGTATAACAGGAAATGATCGGTGTATGGTGAGAAATTGTCGGTGTATAGCTGGAAATGGTCGGTGTATAGCGAGGAGTGGTGGGTATATAGCTAGGAATGGTCGGTGTATAGATTAGAATGGTCGGTATATAGCTAGGAATGATCGGTGTATAGCGAAAAATGATCGGTGTATAGCGAGGAATGGTCGGTTTATAGCGAGGAATGGTCAGTGTATAGCGAGAAATGGTCGGTATATAGCAAAGAATGGCCGGTGTATAGTGAGAAATGGTTGGTGTATAGCTAGGAATGGTCAGTGTATAGCGATAAATGGTCGGTGTATAGCTAGGAATCGTCGGTGCATAGCTGGGGATGGTCGGTGTATAGCGAGAAATGGCCGGCGTATAGGTAGCAATGATCAGTGTATATGTATCCTGGGCGATTATGTTCCGGACAAACGAGTCCCTGTTTTATGTTGCGCACAGAAAATGTGACCGGGACCCAGTAACCTAGCAACAAGTGGATATCAGACGTAACTAGGAAACGAATGAGCCAACAGTGGGGACAGGAATTAAGGCGAATTAATTAGCAACCTACGTATGTTAGAGTGGTGGCAGTGGTGAGATTAAATCATACTTTGTTAGTTACGGTCGGTAAGATGTATTGCCACTGTAATCACAAACATCTTGCAATTTTACTTTAAGGTTTGCCATTTCCGTGATCATCACTTTCAATTACGATTCGTGAGTTACATTGCTAGTTGCAATATTTCTATATGTTTAAAGTAATGTAGTTGGATGAATGTAAAATGTGTGTTAGTGACTGCTTCTAGGGCCTACAACTTTGATAAGCCAGCGCTGTATAAGCAACCAGAGGGGCTGAACTTGTTTTATATTATAGAGCGTGGGGGGACTATTCAAGGGTTATGGCAACAAACTATATTGTTTTTTAAACATCTGCCGGTAAATGTAAAGCTATTTGTTAGAATTGGCTGTGGTATTAATAATGTATTGAATACGAGTTACAGTTACTGTAAAGGTGTTGAATTTGAGCTCTTGTCAGTCACAGCAGAAGAAATTGGTCTACGAATTATAACAATTTAAATCTGATATTTAAATGTGTGTCCTCAAGCTTTAGTTGGTTTCATAACTATTCCGACAGCCAACCTTGTCAATTACGGGCGTGATTCAGTAGCCCCAAAAGAATTATTTTTTCGAAATTCTCTGTAGCCCAGACTCAGCAGTTCCAATCTGAGATGATAGTTAAACTTAATTATATAAATCAGAGATTTAAAGCTGAAAATACTAAGCAGCAAAGAGACCATTTATGTGAATGTTGGACAATTAGGTAGGATGAGGACATCATAAAACGCTGTGGTAGAGCTAGAAAATTGAAAGTGGTAACACGATATCTGTTTCATAATCGCTATGATGCCCTACATGCTGTCTCTGAACAGTATTGCTTCGATAGGCTGAAGCTCGACACACAATTAAAGAACTGTCCGATTCAGAATATTTTCAAGATCACAGGGCTACAAAGAGGGTAATCAATATATCGACAACGCTGTGACATCTTCGGAAGAGAGCCACGACGACATATGCTGGAAGTGCAGGCGAACTAATTCTGAGTTAGAATTTAAACCTATGTTCATTGCTAATTCTTCTGCATTGTTTCAGGGAAATCAGGATGATGACTTTGAAGATTGGATTCGGCGATTTGAAGTTTGGACAGAGAGCCATGCTGCTGGTATAGATAACAATCGTGCCTACATTATTAGGTGCCTCAGCCTTTTCTGTTTCCGAAGAGCTTCCTAAAAAGAACAAGCATGAGCACCAAGCAGTAAAGGATGCTTTTATGAAAGCTTATTCTTCCTAGCTTTCATTGATACATTCAGATCGGAGCTGACAAGTAGGATTAGGAAACCTAATGCAAATGTAATGGTCTATGTGGGTGAATTGAGGAGGCGTGTCAGACGGGCTTATCTAAATACAATCAAGAAGCTCGTGTAGATGTTGTCTTGACAAGATTTTTGGTAGAAATTTGATAAATTGGTGTGATGATAAGGCACAAGGATCCGAAAACAGTTGATGACGCATCAGAGAAGGTTGCCAGGCTAGAGTGTCGCTTGGCTGTGGCGAAGGATTTGTCTACCAATAATTCATGCCATGCCCCCTTCAGCCATGTTACAGTTGCTGAGAAATCTGACAAAGCTCAGTGTATGGACAATTTGGCCCAAGAGGTTCATGAATTAAAAGTTCAAATTGCTGCATTGTCACTTAGGGGTAGAGGCAGGGGTAGCCCGTGCCCATGACTGATCTTGTGGGGCCTTTAGACAGTTTGCTCGTGAGTGCCCAAATTAACAGTATAATTATGATCACTTTATCACTACTAGAGGTAGCGGTTTTGGATATTCTAAGGGTCGACTGCGAGGCAGGGCCCTTGGTTATGGTAATTATACATCGTACAATACCAACAGTCATGATACCTTCTTATGGTTATCAACAAGATCCGTTAAACTAGAAACCGCCAATCCTAAGCCCCAAGATTTGATGGAAAATGCAGAGATAGGGGCACCCAAAACAATATCAGAATCTTCTACATTATGTGATATTAACATTGAAGGAATCGATACGAAGGGTCTTACTGATACGGGATCGAGTATTTCGATTACTACTGCAAGACTTCGTGAAAGTTTTCCTGTATTAAAGTGTCATAAATCGGCAACAAATATCGATTTTCAGGCTGTATCTGTAAATAACCTTCCTATGCAAATTTTAGGATCTGTGGTATTAAATGTGAAATTAGGTGCTCTAGATACGGAATTTAACTTTTACGTTGCTAGAGATAACTCACAGTCAGTATTAATTGGATGGGATTTATATCAAGCAAAGGGTACCTTAATTGATTCAAAATTTGGCTCGCTTAAATTTGACGGTGGTTCAGTTCCATTGTTACTATTGTGGAAAGCGTTCCCTGGGGTTTGTTTAGCTATAGCTGACACAACAGTTGATATACCTTCACGTTCAGAGATGGCTATTAGTATTAAATTAAACCCAGTGCATGCTTATGATATGTTTCCTGATGGTTATACAGAAGTTTTGGACCCTGAGAGTGTTTTCATTAATGATGATGGTTTAATGATAGCTTCTACATCTGGTTCCACAAAACACGGAAGATTACTCTTACAAATTATGAACATTACAGATATAGTAATAAATCAGGGCACGCCAATAGATACCTTTTATGTGGCAGTGGAACAAGGTGGGAGGATAGCTAGAGTTGTGATCTATGTATTCCCAGCCAGTTAAAATACCGTCGGATAAAATGTTAACAAGGAAGAAAAAAAGCAAAATATTTCAGTGCATGATTCGTCATTGTCCGACAGTCAATTGAAAAAGGATTCCCAATTATTGGATGAGTATGAAGACATTATTTTTTCTGGGGAAAGGGATCTGGGGAGAACAAATGTCTTGTCTCAAACAATAAATACTGGTTCTTCGCTTCCTATAAGACAGCAATATAGACGAATATCAATACACCTAATGGGGGAGGTTGACAGAAAGATGGCTGATATGTTAAAATGATGTTATTGTGGAAGGTCATTGTGCCGGTGCTTCACCAATAGGGTTGGTGAAAAAGAAGATGGCTCAATACGATTTTGTGTCGATTATTGACGTATTAATGAGGTCACTCACAAAGATGCACACTGTTTGCCACGTATAGATACCCGTCTTGATGCGTTAGTGGGTGCCACATTTTTCAACGCAATGGACTGTGCCAGTGGCTACTGGCAGGTGGAGATGGATAAAGCTGACTGTGAGAAGACTGTGTTTAAAACAGGGTGCAAATTTGTACCCATTTAAGGTAATGAGCTTTGGCCTCACTAATTGCACCAGCTACTTTCAGAGACTGGTGGATGTTTAGTGTTGAGCAGATTAAGTTGGCGCCTAATGTATCTTTTATGATGTAATTCTGTTCAGCTCAACATTTGAACAACACGTCACTCGGTTATGTGAGGGTTTTGACTGTCTCCGTGGAGCAAATCTAAGGCTTAAGATGAAGAAATATCAGTCCTTTAAAAATAGTGTTACATTTCTGGAGCACCATGTTTCAGTCAAGGGAATTTCACCTGACCCCAGCAATATCGAAAAGGTTCTAAACTATCCAGCGCCAAGGTCAGCAGCAAAGGTTAGAGCATTCGTATCTCTCGCTTCATATTATAGAAAATGTAATTCTGGATTGGCTACTATTGCACACCGTTTATATCACTTGACACTGAAGGATGTACTATTTTCCTGGACTGCAGGTTGTTCAGAAGCATTCCAGAAGTTACGTCAGGCATTAACTAATAATCCTTATCTTGGCATACCCCGATTTTACGTCTCCATTTACCTTGTTAACTGATGCATCAAATTCCTCAGTAGGTGCAGTACTATCACAATATAGAGATGGAAATGAGGTTATCATTTTGTAAGCCAGCGATTCTAAACGATGAACCTTTATTCTATATTGGTCTGAAATGAGTTTCCTTTAATCGATTTTAAAACAAGAATCTAAACAAATTTAAGAAAGGAATTTAGAATACGTCCAGATAAGGCCATACATTTAATTTATTGAAAATGATATCGCCAGCTTTACGGGATCTTTCATGCATTGAATATCAGATGTTGAAATGTGGACAACTTTGTCAGAGTGAGGAGAAATCATGACAAGATAGTAACTGCAGGTAGATTCAATTTTTTTCTTTATATCCTTTTTCCCGCATGTCTATATCAGTCTATGAAATTCAATGTATCAATAAAATTCCAAAAACTAAATATACTATCTTCGCAAGAAGTAGTCTATATAGGAAAAAACACAAAGGAAACATGATAATAATTAGAAAAGTGTCTAATCCAATCAGAAACTTTCGATCACACAAGGTGATAGGTATAATAAAACTAATACAAAAAAATACGTCCCCCACCTTACTTTCCCACTAAATCTTATAACCCAACCCCTGAGCCATATTAATTACCTCCATTGTATTTCCAAGATCACTTTCACATACAAACTTACATATTTAATTTGTTCTTAACTACCGAAAAGTCCTGAAATGTTGACATCATGCTGCGGTTTTCCTCATTAACGAAATTCCCTAATTTTAATGTTCATAATGTCACTTCCTAAGGTCCAGAATATTATTCATCTGCATGTCTCTCGAATCCGCAACTATAAATTGGCAATTAACTACATTGGTTACGCCGAAAGCGGCTCTTCTCCTCCAGGAAACTATAAATTTCTACTTCATTCCAAGGACAGACAATCTTCTTCAGCTACACATTCTTGTAGGACAAGTCTACGGGTAGGGTAGAAAGCCCTGATTAAATAAATGAAAAAGGAAAAAAATAGGAAAGAAAAGATAATTTTAAATGTTATGGAAGAAATCTACAAAAGGATAACTGTGACCCATACAATAAATCACATGGAGAGATCATCTTAACCCTTTCACCAAAGCATTCCTTCCATGTCAACTTTAACACCATACAGAAAATAAATGGAAAATGCTGAACTCAATTTGACTGGAGAGCAATGCCGCACAAAGATAATAATGGCCTCCAGTCAAACCATTTTCAAAATAATAAAAAACACCACACATATGGTTGTAACCAAATTTCTATGGCATTGGTGTAAGAGTTGTCACCGGACAGACAGGGCTCCTCCATGGAACGTATATATGTAAACGGAAACAAACGTTTCCCGAGCATGTCTCAACTTACATCATGAATTAAGCAAATTAAAGCACACCACAATCCTATGCAACCGTAGCAACCAGATACTGTTCCACCGCTGAATATTTTATAATAAAATTGACTGGTTAAATATATTGAAAACCAATTATCTGACCGGAACATGTAGAATATTTTGAAAACTGACTGATGTTGAATATTTTGGAAATTAGTTGACTAAGAGATGTTAAATATTTTGAAAACTAATTGACTGCGATGTTGAATATGTGGAAATTGTCTGACTAAGATGGTAAATATTTTGGAAACTATTTGACTGTAAGATGTTGAATATTTTGTCAACCAACGGTCTGGAACATTAAATACCTTATCAATTAATTTCCTAGAACATTAAATAGTATGATCTGCAAGAGGCTACACACGTCATCACATATATAAATCTTCATGGGAAATGAATGGCATACAGGTTAAGCTTGAAATTAGTCACACTGCATACTAAGTAAGTACCTACTTTGAGATATGAACAAATCATACGTCAGATCAGAAATAAGTCTGCTTTTTGCATGTCAACCACAAGGTGATGTAGGCCAAATAATGATAAAAACGGATTTAAAATATGAATGAATTAATAAATTGGATTGGAAATGCTCTCCAGCATCTGTGGCATATGCCACTAAAAGGACATAGGCCAGTTAATGTCTGGATTCAAGCATAAGGAAAGGAATACATTTTACTTGACAAGGGAATAAATTGAACAGATACGCTCCCCCAGCATCTGTGGCATATGGCACTAAAATGGCATAGGCCAGGTACCGACTGGATTCGGAGCGGAGAAGGGAAATGCATTTGCCTAGACCAGATGATGACAGGACTAGAGCCATCGCAGCGTTTCGCAAATGAGAAGCCATGTCATATCAACATAACATCACAGCATTATCAATGTATTAGAAACATGCACAAAACATATTGTTAAAAACTGGAAGGGTTAATAATCAAATAAATAGACTTACAAAATATAGTAAATGCATGTGGTTCTGCCTATCATAAACAACTTGCGTGAACTATTTTCCAAAACCTCACACACAAGGCAAAATAGTGTCTACTTTAACCAATCACACTGACATTATGCCATTATTTTGCAGTTATCTACCAATGCCTATCTTGAACACAGCTTACACGACCCTTGCCATACAATTTGCTATAATTTTCCCATAAATCAGTGCTATATCCCTACGCCACCAGTGCAGATGACCATTGCACTAACCCATACATGAAATGACATCCACACACATACGTCACCAGACTTAAGGTTACCATACCGCAACAAAATATGTAAAATTAAAAATAGTGAAAACACTGACAACCACTGTGACGCAGTGACTTCACCACCGGTGAAATCACTCTGTCACAATCGCCCTGGACAATCAATTTACACCTACATTACTGAACAGACAGCAATGGCGAATTTGCCTGGAACTAACCCAATTCATTTAACTCAGCTCCTGCTGGAAGTGTACACATTCTAAATAATGAATGGATTCTGAGTGGATACTGAATACTGAGACTTTTCTATAAGTGTCCACCAGGAAATTTCCGACACCAACTACCCAAACAGGATGAATATACCACTACCTCATCCATGCATACCACTGTTATTCAAACTGTTTTAAACAGAACAAGATTCAGGCTGAGATGACTCTGTACCCAACAATAATCAGAATTAAATAGGTTTTAACTGAATATAGATACTATATATCGGTATCTCCAACACCAACTGGATATAACTTCAGTCTCACTTTCCACTTCTACCAGTCGATACAAATTCTCCCATTCTTCCAAAAATATAAGGTCTCGGCTATACCCTCCTGCTATAAAGGTACGGTCTCAGTATTTTTATTTTAACCTTAAGCTTTATAATAAATTCCCAATATGACTAATTAGTGTTACGCAACCATCTATCAATCATGGTTGTATACTGCATGCAATAGAATATACTATCTCCACTCAAACATAATATATATAAATTAATAATAGAATATCAGAAAATTATCAAACATTATACTTACTCCTGGTGAAATCTGACACTAGTCACTATCACCAATATTTCCTACCTGGTCAATTTGGGTAGATACTTATATGACCTCCACAGAGACCAAGATTGGCATATCATGTGCAATACTGAGTAAAGTATTACATCCCTGGTCCATCTTTATTACATTTTTTAGACAATGGAGGTATTACAATGGATCGCTGTGCAGAGCTGGAAGTTCAAGAGCAGTGGTGATAGAGGAAGAATAATCAGACATTTCAAATATACATAATTGAAAATCATTTGACCTTAGTTGACTAGAGGACATGTTTGAAGCTTCTTTTGGAACTGAACTTATATTAAGGTTACATTGTAATAACCACTCATCCGTTTGACCTAATTCGTGTAGAGCCTTTCTAAAAAAACTCTTACACTTTTCTTACGTAGGACATTCTGAATATAGTCAGTCGTTGGAACTTTTAGTTAATTTTTGGAAACATGCATGTTTGCAAAGTATTTATCATGATAATTCTAAAAACAATGTTTCCATTTTTCTGACAAGGTTTAAGGTCATTTAGAGGTCAGTAAAGGCCAGTTATGACGTCATATACGGTTTCTTCCTACGTGAGCTTTAAATACGGATTAAATCATGGCATGCTGCATATCAAATTAAAGCTTATTTAAATGCATTGTTAAAACACCTATTGATTTCTTATTTACTTTTTACGGAAAACGTTATTCATCGCGGAATTTACGCCATAACGTAAAAAATTGTGACTGTGGGGCCACGTTTAGCATTTAGTCAGTCTCAGTATCGAATTTCAGGGAAACTTTCTATTAATTTTTGGGAAACACATTTTTGTCAAGTATTTATCATGAAAGTTCTGAAAAAAGATCTTTTAATTTTTCTGAGTAGGCTCAAAGTCATTTAGAGGTGAATAAACGTCAGCTATAATGGCACATACATTTTCCCATGAGAGCTTTAATTGCCAATCAAACCATGTTGCTTATCCAATTAAAGCTTTTTTGAAATTACGTCATGACACAAAATCCTCACCATGTTAGCATTCCATATCAAAATTAAGTGGCACTCACTTTTAATTAAATGTCTCTATCACCATCATCATCACTTAAGCTACATGCCTCAGGCTCTTCATTTTCACAGTCAGACTGCAAACAAAGTTCTGTGCATGTCAGTCCTTTTGATCTACATGTACACCTGGTAGATGCACAATTTGTCTTTTTGCAGGAACACTTAACAAGTTCTAAAACTGCAGATGGTGCTGGCAATAATTGTGTAGTTACTGGAACTAGATCGTCGTTTGTTTTCTTCCACCCATTAGCCCATGGATCTAAATGCACCTGTAATGGGAGACTAGCCTGACCCCAAATAGAAGCCTGTGAATGTGCCCTCAGTATATGCTCATACAATGTTGCATCAGTTGGTGGTAACCGATCACTTTCTGCAGAAAATCTGCAGAATAAATACTAACGTAAAGGTTTCAGCTCCTGCAGTACAACACCAGTGCCTGACAAACAAAAGTGGAAAGTACTTTCACAGTTTCATCATTGAGATCACCTACTTTACTCATATCTTTGAATGCCTCTATTACTTTGTCATCCACTTGCAAAACAACTTAAAGCATAGTGTCTTGCTCTTACCAGAAAACCTTCCCGTTGTGCCGCAGCCGATGAATGCATGAAATGTCATGAGAGAAATTCTGCTATATATGACCCTAGAGCATCAATTAAAGGTATAATCAGTATTTTGCCAGATACCATAGAAATTGAGACATTTTGAACCATCTTAGAATTATGACCTATCACTATAATTAGTACATCAGTATCTGCTGAGAAAATACAGAGTTCTTCATGGTTATTTAATTCCAAAAACGCCTTCAACCCTGCTGGAAAAGGGTTTTCCCGCTGCTAATACGTAGAACATCTTCCCCTGTTCCCTGAAATGAGTCAAACATTTGTCAGAGAGATACACTGTAAGGTCTTGTTTGGTTTTTTCTGATGAAAGAATCATTGCATGCTGGTGTTGGGAAATATGTGTACTATCGTATGGTATAGGCAATTGCTGACCTTCCTTTCCCTCGATTTTTACGTGTAGTGGCCTTTAGGGAATCAGGCTTGTAGCAATCAAAGGCCAGGTGTAGTTTGGGGTAAATTTGTATTAACCTGCTTAAATCATGAATGTACTGATTAGAAAGGTCTAGCATTGTTTTAGCATATGGTGGTTTCTTCCTTTTTTGCAGAACCACCATTCCGTCTACACTTGCTTTTTTCAGACCAGATAGAGACATTTCATTTGATTGTTCTGTTCCAGATATAGAGAACTATGGATGTACTTGTGGTTCCTCTTCACAACCTCCTACTCCCTTTGTCAAGCCTTTTGCTGAAGCACGTGAATGAGTTTTGCCTTGTCATTGCATGGCACAATCGTGCCATCTGAAGCAAATAAAGCCTGTGGATTAACAGTAGATTCATACTGACCAATGGCTGAATGCAAATCAATTTCTCTGCCTGTCCTCGCAATAACCATTAGCCTACAAAATAGTGACTTTGTCTCTTTTAGTTCCATTGTTTGAGCCTTGGATGTTACCAGCTTCTTACTATTCTAATAAGTGTAGCACTTGAGCTGTTGCCGTTTTATTGGTGCACACAAACTAACATGGACGTGAAAACGAGCTGATACATAGCTTTCAACCATTTTCTGTTGAAGTTTGTCAAACTGCACTATGTCGTGTACGACTTCTTGTGGTATTACAGCATGTGTAACCATATTAAATAGCATGCCATTTTCCTTTACTCTGAATGGATTGCAGTAAGACATTATTGTATTCTTTAACTTGTCTACCATAAGATGGTCACGTGTGATGGTTGACTTTAGTAGGCCATGGTGCTTACGGGTTGCATCAATACTAAGAAACTGTGACTTATACTGTTGACTGATTCTGGCTAATTCTGGGCCAGCTAGAAAAAATCTTTGTCTTGCGCTAGGATTTTTCGATGTTCCAATCAGCCCCCTGCTTTCTTTCATTACTTTGTTTTGCATTTCGCAAGCATGGTCTGGACCAATTGACACAAATGGTATTTCACTCATTGTGACAGAGAAATCACCATGCCAAATTTCATGATCCATCTTTTCAAGTGCTTTCATATCAGAGTGATAACGAGGCCAAAGTCTTTTGTATTTGCTCCTATCCACTGCAAAGAATATCTTAGTCAGTTCTGCTCCTGCCTCTAAATGTAGATACCAATCTTTCATTCTCGTTGCTTTAATGAATTTCAATAGTGTATCAATGTGTCCCATGTAACTTAACATGGCTTTCAACATCATAGTGTTTGCTGATCTAACTGCAGTAATCTCTTGAAATCTTTCTTCAATTCCATTTCCTGCAATGATGTTTTGGATTTCTTCGTGTACCTCTCTTACTTTCATACAATACGTTTCAGTATTTTCAACTGCGTCTTCACATGCCAATATTACAGAAGTAAATTTGTCCTTAAAGCTTGGATTCTCATTCAAGAATTCATCAAACATAATTTCAAATAGTGTCAAATATGTGGTGATGTGTGCATTGACAGCTCGTTTGTAGTGAGTACAGTTCAAAATCTGTTTTGTGATAGCAGTTCCATAAATGCCAGATTCACTCCAAGCATCATCAGGTCCAGAGTTTTCTATTGAATCACTAATAGCTCGTATTGCAGCCATGGAGGCATGGAGTTCACCTAGCCCGAGAACATACTGGTCAGTCACTTGTGGGTGAGAGTCTACCAACTGCAATGCCTTTTCATACAATGCCATGTCCAATGAAATACAGTTTTGGGATTCTTATCGCCAAATACCATGAAATTTATATACTGTGCTTGCTTCAGTACTGTCAGCAACGTAGACCATTCATGTGCTGGTGCGGGTATAAGATGGAGTGGGCCCGCAGCGGTCACCTCATGAGCAGGAGAAATGATAGAGTTATATCCAGCCCAACCAGGAAGTTGATTGACAGTAGCAGATTTGTCTGATGCCGCTCTTGCAATGAGCCATTCGAAATCACCAGTCTTCTTCTGAACATTGGTAACATTGAAGTCCTTCATACTACTGTTTTTGCTGCAGCTTTGAATGTTGAGGTTTTGAGCACTCTAACATGGTTGTATATTGTGGTTTAAGAGTGAAACTTTGTGAGTTTTCAATCTGCAGTGGTTCAGAAATATGCTCACCATCTTTCTTAACCATTTGATAAACTACAGTTATCGTTCCATGCAACGCATCTTTGCCATCGCGAGTGTCTTCACTGAAATCTATATTGTCCGCAGCAAAGAAGACAAACTTATTTTTCATGAGAAAGGGTGGTATGTATATATCATTACACTGTTGCATGTTAGTGATGACTGCATTGGCTATATATGTTTCTAAGAGCAATGTGCGAGTATAGGATACACAATAGCCATGAGCTGACAGAAGATGAACCAATGCCTTGTCTCTAGTATCATGGTGAACAGTCAATGCCAGACCTAATACATTTTGGATTTTCCCTTCCTTTGGGGGTTCTGGAGGGGGCTCCATTAGTCTTCTTATTGTCATTAATTTGTCTGTCAGATTTCTGGTTGTACATGATATCTTGACATGAATGTTATAACACTGTGTTCTAAAGTCCTCTTCTGAACTTGGCTGTCTACATCCATTATCGGCCCATTGATTATCCACCTTATAAGTGTATGAAGCAATGTAGCCACATTATTTTCATCACTAGTACCCCGGACGTCTCTCATGTTGCCGTTCTCGGACACAAAGGTTTTCATATGCTTCCTTATTGTATTGGCACATGTATATATGTGTTCTATGTCATTTGATTGGTCAGTGCAGGAGTTAATTAACCGATTTACCATTTCTTGCTGAGAAGCTCTGGGTGAGTAGATAAGTGCAGGCTTTGTTAGTGGAGTTTGTCGTACAGTCGCCAAATGTGGTAATTCCTGTAGGATACACATCTTTAGCCATTTACGGGAGTATGTTGGAACATGAGACTTGACAGTGTCATCTAAAAGACTTATATACGTGTTCTCAATGTCTTCAATTGACAGATAAGCTTTATTTGATGTTTTAAAGTCGATCATATGGATAAGTTCAATACATGCTATTATTGGCTTCTGGTTTTGTTGCAAGACCTCTGTTTTTGTAGATTATGCAGATCTCTGGACATACTTAACCCAACATATTCTGTGGTATTTCACATCAATAGCATGTGCATCCGTTGGTGAAATTGCAGTATTAAGTCTAACTTTAAAGTCATCTCTGTCACTATTGTCAACAGCATTTCTTAGTTCCTTACCCACATTAGCAGACCTCAGATTGAACAGTTCTTGACCACTGTCTACTTGACAAAAGATACACTTATATGCGTTAAAGGGTTCTGTATTAGATCGACTAAACCCAGTAGGTATGCTTTGGACGATATCAGTCGATGTTGATGGCCTGGCCACTGAATATGGTCTGCCTTTTCTCTTAAGCCTAACGCTGCCAGTGTCTACTGATTTTGCATGGTGTTCTTTAGCACGCTCTATTTTTTCCTTGTTAGTAGAATCACTATAGCACTGACGATGCCAAAAAACGTTCATTGATTTCAGAGAAGCTATCGTTTCTCCCTTCAGTCTCTGAGAAATAGCTACATATTTCCCCTGTTGTAGTGCTCCTCGCTCTTGGATAGAACTAATCAATTTATCATATGGTTCATCCTTTGGTTGCAAAACCTTAACATCGCACGAATCTTATCCCGGGCTATTTATTTCTGTAAATTTATGGTCTTATAACTAGAAGACTGCATAGCATTGCGAAATTATAGTATAAAATAAATCGCAAACCAAAGGAATAGTTACATTTTACTATATTCTTCAATAGAGTTGTTCGTAATATGCAAAACAGTAGGCCAATATGGAACTTTGAAGTTCAATGTTAATGATACCGCAATGTTTATCATTTAACGATTTTTGCGCTATGGCGTAACTTTAGCGCCGAATAACTGTGTCCATTAAAGACGAAATGCAGAATAAACAAGTTTTCTGACAATGTATTTTAATACGCTTTAATTAGATATACAGTGTGCTATGGTTTAGTTCAGATTTAATGCCATCATACCAAGAAAACAAATATGACGTCATATCTGACCTTTCCTGACCTCTAAATGACCTTGAACCTTGTCAGAAAAAATGGAAACATTATTTTTAGAATTGTCCAAAAATTAACAAAAGGTTCGCAGAAAGTTTTATTTTTGACACAGTGAGGTGGACTAATATTATAATTGATTCACATAAATGAAATACTCCTCTAAATACTTTGGTGGATCAACACCCTGGAAACACATAGTCATTAGAGAAGAAATTGAACTTCGGTACATTATTTTCAAATCTTTTACACAATCCTTATCTTGGAGATAATCTTCCCAAGGAAGCCGACCACATAACCATTGTAACAGACAATAGCCTAACATCTCTAAATCACCTCTACTAGATGGATGAGCTCCTTGATGGGCATCACAACTTGTAAATTCAATGGTTCCATCATGTGCCCGACTCAAATTCTTCTAAAAAACCCGATGATAACCATCTTTAAGGAAACTACTGGTTACCATAGTCTATTAAGTACGCTTTGTTGAATTGTGTTACACCTTTATGAAATCTTAATAGATTATTTGAAGCCTTAACATCAGCATGAGCATATCCTAACATGAGTATGTATTCTAAGACACCCAATAATTGCAAGATTAGCGCTAATACAGTCTTCACCAGATTCAAACAACTCTTGAAGATCTACACCTAGACGAGGCATCGCCAAAAATAGATAACTACTCAGACCTGTTGAATGAAACCCTGTGGCGACTATCTCTAACATTCCCAAGTATTCTCAATCTTGGGATCCAACCCATTTTGCCACAAACACGGAATTAGCCATCTTCTGGTATATATGTCGTTCACAAAACAAAGGTCCTTTATTCTGCACACCGATTTTAATCACATACTCAGCCGAGTTATCTACTGAATTAGAAATATCATTTGACGCCAAGTAAATAAAACCTGACCTGCCCTGGCCTATCCTCTTGGCCAGAATCGACTGTCTCTTATGTATATCACTCACTAATTCTCCAGTAGATATTTCTGATTCAATATCAGTATCTGTCAGTACCTGCATTTCCACGGACTCCAACTTTGAGACAACAGAACCAAGCCAAGTCAACTTCCGAAATTGACTCTACCTGTGTAGCTACCTGAATAGCTGAATAGACACCGCTAACTCTGCACCCGTTACCAACCCATTCCTTTGAGGATAAACTTTAGTCTGATTGAAACCATCAACTATTTGATTAAAATTCCAGTCCTCCTCTTCCTCCTCAACACCACTCTGCTCCTCCAATTCCACAGGAATTTCTGACAAATCAGAAAACCCTTAAACCCCTGTCAATGCAGAATCCAATGGATCCTCTCGATGCACACATTTTTTTCAAAGATCGCTGTAACGAACTCATGTCATAAATAGGACTTTGAGATCCAATCCTGTGAAGGACTACAAATGGTTCAGAATTCCATCTATCTTTTATTTTGTTACGACCTCATGTCCCTCAATTCCTGAGGAAATTCTTAGTACCAGGTAGAATATTAAAATCTTTAGCCAACTTGTCATGGCGGATTGCTCTTTCTCAGCCTCCTCCTTAGAATTTGCTCGGACTAGACGAAGGGTTTCACACAATTTTTCTTGATGATCCATTACCCATTCATCCACATCCTCAGGACCAGACATTACTAGAGGAACCAAAATATTGTCCACTGGCAAATGGGGTTCCTGGCCGAACAATAAGAAAGATGGTGAGTAACCAGTTGAAGAGTGAGGAGTTACATTGTAAGCATGAATCAGTTCTGATAAATACGTAGCCCACCATTTTTTTAATTCGGGAGACACCGTACACAGAAGATTATGAACAGTTCGATTACACCTTTCGTTTGACCATTCCCTTGAGGTCTGTAAGGTGCAGTTCTAGTTTTCTTAATACTATAGCGGTCTACATAATTCTGCTATAACCGTTGATTCAAAATTCCTACCTTGAGCTCTATGAATGGACAATGGAATCCCATATTTCAGAAACCAATGAGAACCTAGGGCTTCCACTACTGCACGTGATCTTTAGTGGGGATACACTGGACCAATTTTGCAAGCATATCTGTCATTACCAAAATGTTTTCCTTCCCATCACTGGACTTCTCTATCATAGTGAAATCAATGGCTAAAATCTCCAACGGATTTCTAGCTAATAACTCTTTTAAGGTAGTTCTAACCTGAGGATGTGCCTTGGTTCCACATCCAAGTAAATATCCGGCCAATAACACTGTGATCTGAGCAACAACCAAGTGCATTCCTTACCCTGATGTCCTAACTCATCATGACAACCCTCTAATACCTTTCTTTCAAAAATGGCAGAAGAATTATCTGTTTTACCACCTCCTGAATAACACGATATAATACTCGTGAAACACTTTCGATCCTTTTAAACTAACCCTAATAATGAAATCCCACCACTCTGATGTTGGTTGTCCACTCAATATATATATATATATATATATATATATATATATATATATATATATATATATATATATATATATGTAAACGGAAACAGACGGTCCCCGAGCATGTCTCAACTTACATCATGAATTAAACAACTTAAAGCACACCACAATCCTATGCAAACGTTGCACCGCTGAATATTTTATAATAAAATTGACTGGTTAAATATTTTGAAAACCAATTATCTGTCCGGAACATGTAAAAACTATTTGACTGATGTTGAATATTTTGGAAAATATCTGACTAAGTGATGTTAAATATTTTGAAAACTAATTCACTGAGATGTTGCATATTTGGAAATTGTCTGAGTAAGATGTTAAATATTTCGAAAACTATTTGACCGCGATGTTGAATATCTGGGAATTATCTGACTAAGATGTTAAATATTTTTCAAACTATTTGACTGTAAGATGTTGAATATTTTGGCAACCAATTGTCTGGAACATTAAATATCTTATCAATTAATTTCCTAAAACATTAAGTAGTATGATCTGCAAGAGGCTACACACGTCATCACATATATAAATCTTCATGGGAAATGAATGGCATACAGGTTAAGCTTGAAATTAGTCACACTGCCTACTAAGTAAGGACCTCATTTGAGATTTGAACAAATCATATACCTTAGATCGGAAATAAGTCTGCTTTTTGCATGCCAACCATAAGGTGACGCAGGCCAAATAATGATCAAACACGGATTTAGAATACGAATGAATTAATAAATTGGATTGGAAATCCTCTCCAGCATCTGTTGCATATGCCACTAAAAGGACATAGGCCAGGTACCGACTGGATTCCAGCATGGGGAAAGGAATAAACTTTACTTGACAAGGGAATAAATTGAACAGATACACTCCCCAGCATCTGTGGCATATGGCACTAAAAAGAGAAACAAGGGATATGCATGGCTCAGTCTAAAATTAGCCATCCTAATAATTTATACATCAGGAGTATATTTTGGAAATAATTTGACCGGAGGCGATTGATTCCAGAGGAAGCAACAACTTCCAGCAAAATTAACCCCAAAATATCCCACAGAATATTTCCTACATTATTTTGTAAACAATTTGACCAGACCGCTTTAACAGTATTTTTATGAATTCCTCATCCATTTTAATACAACATATACCAAATAAGATGTAAATATGGCCTAAGTATGGCCCATACAGTTTTATACAAATAATTACATCTAACCTGCAATTATTTTATAAATAAGGAAACTAACATACGTATGTACAAGTGTCTTTCCTGCCATACAGCACACGACCGTAGCCTATCATGTACCTTCCCACACAGGAAATAACCCATCCTAAGGAAGACGCCCTGGTTTTCTCATTTGTCAACCCCATCATCCCCATCATCCCTGACCCAAAGGATCCTTGATGAACACCTGGCAAATGACAAAACCAGAGGGACAAATCCCTTCAATGCTAATTGAAGGTTACCAAGCAAGGGAGAAAACCCCCAAGCCAAGTTGGTTACTCGAAATAATTCCAAGTTATATCTGTAAACAAAATATATACCTCACCACACCTATTTCACTTTAACGAATAATCGTTATAGACTTCCCAAATGATCTGGGATCAATAAAATTTGTTTCAAAATATTAAAAAACATCCCGAAAACATCGAACCAATTTGACAAAACACTCGACAAAACCCAGTCCAACGGTAACAAATCTACATTAAACCTAGGTCCCGTCTCCTTACATTTGGCTGGACGTTAAAGAGGTTGAAACTCGTCAGATAGTGAAATTTCAGCTGGCCTTTTGGTCACATTTTTGCCGCTTTTAAAGGAATAGGGGCAGATGGGAAATGGAAGTATTTGCCCAACTGGCCAAAGCCCATTAATCTGACCTTTAGTCCGTTAAACCAGCCTTTGTCTATATATAGGTATACACGCACATTTTTAAAAGAAGATTTTGCGTGTATGGCTCTATATAGATAATGATAATTTAAAAATAAGATGTACCGCCATTGGCTGTGTGAGCTCGCTACAAGATTTGTTTACCTGCCAACTGATGTGTTTCCTGGTGGTGTACAGCTTGTATTAGAAGTATTCTATAAATTTTCCTGGTTCCTGAAACGGATCCGTTTTCACCCTCATCCCACCAGCAATAGGATTTTGAAGGAAGGTTCGTTTAAAGGAAAGCAGTTCCGAGAGACGGGATCTACTCATGCAAAGACAGGATGAAGTCACACATGCAGGACCGGTGCGAGGTCACCGAGAAGCGTCTATTATAGTATTTAATATGTTATTATTCCGAGGGCGATCGTCTGCATGTTTAGAATGAGTGCATGCTGCCACACAGGTACGTAATACTCTATCTTAGTAAAGACAGGTGACGTGAGATAAAACAGCTGAAATAAGCAATGTTATGTAGTCTTGCAGCCATCACTGTCAAACAGAGGGTTCTCCTAAGTGAAATAATGTAGAAAAATATCTAATTACCAGTATTTGTAAATTTGTGGTGTTGCATTTCTTTCTTATAGCTGGAGATATCTTGAGCAAACTGCGTGGGTGATCACCCCTAGGGGTCATCTAGAAATGTGAACAATTTTGGGTCAAAATTTCAAATGGCAAGTTCACGGCAACCAGATTGATCACAATTATCACGATTTAATAATAACACAGGCCTTTCTAATTTCGTCCGTTTGCAGACCAAGGGAAGACCATTTTTGAAAATTTACCGCTGGAATGACTGGCTCGATAACAGAGGCAGTCATTCCAGTGGTAAGTTTTCAAAGACAGTCTTATTTTGCTTTGCAATTACACGTACCAGATTTTCCATTATAATTTTAAATTATCTAATTTCATTTTCCAGATTTATTCATTCACCTCGATTAAGGGTGACCCACCTCTTATGGCATGGATGCACACACTCTACCCCCTCCAAATCCCCATAGGGAGTTCTGGGGACTGATTAGAAAATTGTAAAAAAACAACCTACAAGCTTGGAGAGACATTTGAAGTACAATTTGGGAAAGGGTTATAAGTGGTTGGTTCTCGGGTTGGTTGTTCACTTTCACATAGAAATTTGTGTATTAACATGTTTTCAGGGTTTTCATGATTCTGATGAATGTAAATCCCAGCATTCATCACTCAAGTTGCAGCCGGTTTGCTTGCATCTATCTCGGACGTGACGTTTCGCTTTGTTTTAAATTTCCGACAACCTAAATGTATTTTCTCTTAAGTTTAGCAGTTATCGGATCAAAACTATTTTTGAAAATTTACCACTAAACTGTCTGGCGCGGTAACCGAACCAGTCATTTCATCGAAAATTGTCAAAAATAAATTTCTCTCGAACTGTAAATGAACATATGAGAGTGTGCATACAACAGTGGCTTGAATTGCCAAAAAATTACCATTATATAACAACATTCGCAATCAACCTATTATTTCAAATAGCAACAGGTTTTAATTCTAAGTTTTTGCCCAGGATATTTCTTTTACAAACACTGGATTTTCTGTTTTCTAGTTTTCCTGTTTCTTGTTTATTTAATCACATGGAAAATATCTAAATTTAATTAATTTTATTTGATATCATAGACTATGATTTTCATCTCTTAATATTTTTATTTCATATTTCTCACCTGAGTTCATTTTATAGATTTAACTATACAGACTGCCCTCCACGCCGTATCAAGGGTGTCCACCCCACCGCCACCTCATTTGGCATGGATGCACACTCGCCATGCCATCCAATCCGTCTCCCGTCCAAACCCCCTTGAGTGAGATCAGAAAATTTTGAAAAACTTCAACTCTGAGAGAGCATTTAGCCTGCAATGGCGTGGGTGAGGGTGTATGGGGGTGGGTCCCTAGGTTAATACTCTGAATAATTAGGCTGTCCTGGGATCCTCCCCGGGGGAAATTCTGATAATTTGACTCTGAGAGGCCATTTCAGACAATATTTCTAATAAAAGGTCTTAATAATTTGGGCGGGGCACTGGTGGGGTAGCTGGATGCTTGGTTCCACCACCCGTGTTTGCAGGGGCCATGGTTTTAGGGTTTTTTTGTGGGAAGCCTTGGGGGTACATGGTGGTGGCGGCGGAATTGATTTTCCCCTTGATTTGATGAGGATGCAAACTTAATCTCTGACCCCTACTGTGGAAGCCCCTGAGTCCCCATCCTACCCCCATGTGAAGTAAAGGGACCAATAAAACCAAGTAAACAAACAAACAACTAGGTTAACGCATATTTACCGGATACACAGGAGAAAATAATAAATTATTCTCAACCACGTCAATATCTAGTCCGAGTCTGCTCTGACTCAACCCGCCCCTGTGTGACAGATATTTGGACAGACTGGCGGGCCGGGGAGAGTCAGAGCAATTAGTTTGTTCAAAAGTTGGAGAACTCCGCCATCCCTTGCTAGCGCGCCTCTTAATCGACCTTAGCTACAATATTCGACACAAACCCCGGTTATTGCTTCGTATAATTCACATATCCATTCGCTCGCACATTAAATCATCTTAAATATGTCCTATATCTCACGTTATTTAACTGTTTAGCTCATTGTTGACGAATGTTATCGAATTTCCAGCGAACAGCCGTTACAAAAACTGTGATGACGTAGTACACAACTTTTCGCCCCGAAAATCACGCAATCTCGTCCCGAACAAATTCGAGCCCTGGGATGATTAAATTAAAATAGAAAGAAAAGGAGGGATCTAGATTGCGTCAGTTTTGTTGGTTAGATAAGAAATTAAATTATTTATGCTGCATTCATTATTCTCATTTTACATTCGTGGGTGGTTGGGTGTGTGAGGGTGGGTGGGTGACAGGGAAGCGGGTGCGTGGGTGAGTGAGTGGAAAATTAAGTGAGTTGTTCAGTGAGTGGTTCAGTGACTATGTGATTCGGTGAATTAATGGGTGTGTGGTCAGTTGGTTGGTCGGTGGGTTGGTCGGTGCGTTGGTCGGTGGGTTGGTCGGAGGGTCAGTCGATGGGTCGGTCGGTCCGACCTCTGCGGTGGATCTGATCTCCGTCGGTCCGGCTGGTGGGTCGGAAAGTCAGTCGGTGGGTGGGTGGGTGGGTGGATCAGTCGGTTATTGGGTCGGTTGATGGGTGAGTCAGTCAGTAGTTGGTCGGTCGATGGTTGGGACGGTGAGTTGGTCAGTCGGTTGGTCGGTCAGTCGGTCCGATCTTGGTCGGTTGATGGGTGGGTGGGTGGGTGGGTTCGTGCCGACCTCAGTTGGTCGATGAGTGGGTGGGTCGACCGGACTGTTGGTCGGTCAGTTGGTCAGTCGGTCCGACCTCGGTAGGTCAGTGGATGGGTTGCTTGCTCAGTCGGTCGCTCAGTGGATGGGTCGGGGTTGGGTCTGTTGGTCGGTCGATGGATTGGTTGGTGGGTTGGTCGCTCTGTGGGACGGGCAGTCAGTGGGTGGGTGCGTGGGTTGATGGGTGTGTGGGTCGGTCGGTCGGTGGGTGGGTGGGAGAGTGGGTCGGTGGGTGGGTCGGTCATTCGGTCAGATCTCGGTCGGTAGGTGGGTGGGTGGGTGGGTGGGTGAGTGGGTCAGTGGGTGGGTCATTCGGTCCGATCTCGGTCGGTAGGTGGGTGGATTAGGTCGGTATGTCGGTCGGTGGGTGGATGGGTGGTTGTGTGGGTCAGTCTTCTATCCTACAGAACTAGTCTATCAGCTTAATAGCATACAGGCCTAGTCTAACAGCCTACTGTACCAGCCTACAGTCCTAGTCTACCAGCCTACATGGTTAGGCCGTAGCTCTGCCATAGCCAGTCCTGACTAGGTCTTAATTAGACATTAGCTAAGCTACGGCTAGGCCTTATCGGGCTTGGATATGCCTTATCTTCCCTTAGCTGTTGTTAGCTAGTCGTTACCTAAGCCTTAGCTAGGCTTGGTTAGACCTTCCTGGCCTTATCTGTGCCTTATCTATGCTTCGTTTAGTCTTACCTAGGCTTAAGCTATGCTTACATAGTCCTTACTTAGACCGTACCGGGTCCTTATTTAGGCTTGGCTAGGTCTCGACTAGACCGCAAACCTGACGTGACTTAGCCTTACCTAGGCACTAACCAGGCTTTGTGAGGCATTACCTAGGCCTTAGCTTGGCTGTGGTGGGCCTTAGCCAGGTTGGATTAGGCATTACTTAGACCATATATAAGCTTGGCTAGACCTGAGCTTGGCCTTATCTAGGCTTTGATATACATTATTTAGGTCTTAGTTAGGTTTTGGCTAGCATTAGCTAGACCTTAGCTAAGGCCAGGCTAAGCCTTATATAGGCCTCAGCTATACCGTATCTAGACTTGTCTTAATCTTATGTAGGCCTTGTGGAGACCCCATCCATCAGCCCAACATATTGTCTTTCGCCATACTCAGCTGGCCATTTCCACTTAATCTTTTTGGCGATAGCATATAGTGGCTGATCAACTGAAAGCTCTGGTATCTTTCCTGGGTTGACACATACCGTGATCTGCCGTATGATATTCATTCCATGTTTGACCATAGAAGGTGAGTGTGCACCATGCCTAAACAATGGAAGGAGTGCGATAATTGCAGGAGGCTTAGGTACAGACACCTGCAAGCTGGAAACGTAGGCTGACCATGATATGTTCTTGTTCACTAGATCATATTGGTTTTCATTAGCCAAAGCTGTCTTCACATTTTCAAATGAAAAGAGTTCATCTTCATCCATCTCAGCAGATTCTGGAATTACTTGGGCATTAGTTACAGTTGGAATGACGTTGTCGGGGAGCGAGACCGCAGTGTCAGAGTAGTGTATGCTTTAGGTAATGACTTGATTAATTTCCAGCCAAAAGGTTCAAAATGGCCACCACAAAACATGTTTTTGCCCATAAATTCTGTCTAAGTGCCCAGATTACCATGATCTAGGTATCTATACTTATGATGTTGAGGGCAATGACTCCAATAGAATGCATGCGAAATAACATAAGAATCTTTCATGCTGATCTTTTTTCAAAATGTCTATATCATTAATTTGTCATAAATTGACAGACTGGGCATTTTTTTCATTTTCACCATGAACATGTCTATTATGTTAGTTCGCATATCCTCTATGGATTCTTTGACCTTGAAAACATAGGTATAGACACCAAGATTATGATAATCGGGCTACTTAGAGCCAATTAATGGGCAAAAATGTGTTTTGTGGCGGCCATTTTGAATCTTAAATTTTTGGCAGGAAAGGTTGGAGTGACGTCGTGGTTCCCGATATTTTTTAAATCAGCATACTCAAAAATACCCTAGAGAACAGTTTCATGCTTCTTTCCAGAAGTGCATACCCCGATCACATATCCACTCCACTATATTGTTAAAGGTTATAAATACCTGTTAAAGGTCGACGGATGCTCACATTCTCCTAACATATTAGTAGATTTCCCATATATTCCTATGAGAGGCCAGACCGTGCACATATAATATAAAAAGGAAGTAACTTCTAACTTAGATTATTATAACGTACATCAATAGATAGCTAATAAAATTGGATTTCTGAGCATATGTGTTAAATTGCAAACTGCATATAAATAGACTAGGGAAAGAAGGATTGTATGGCTATATCCTCTTCGTTACGTAGTAAATTTCTGACCAAGCTAGGCGAGAACTCCTGCGCATGCATACTTGATTTCCGCCATGAGTGTTGGCCATGTTCCAGAAAACTATACAGATAAGCTGTTGAATATTGTGAAATTTATTTGATTGGGTGCCGTTGCTGCCCTATGGCGTCATATTGTAAATTTCTGGACCCTCTTATGACTGCCGGACGGTCTGTCTATTTACCCTAATACCGTTCATTTGCCTATACATCAGGAGCTTTCATCTGGCTGGTTAGATAACACATACATGTCTTTATAGTTACGGTAATACTTTATTAATGTACAACCTACGCTGGGACACTGTCGCTGGCTCGTTTGCACAGTTGGCCACAATCCACAGTTTGATATTCAAGTCGCGGAGTGAGACCAACTCTCCAAAACAACAAGTGACCGTGCCCAACACCAAACTCCAACTGCCTGCCGTCCCATGTTCTATTAGAAATATGTGACATCAGTCCATAGTCACACACCTTGGTGACAAACAGTTGCACCTGATCCGTGACAACACGTTCGGTATATACAGTGCATATTACTAGATTAACCACAAGAATAAAGTATGGACACAATATCTTCAACAATCCTCTTTCGTATAAGCCTGGTGTGTATATAATCCGTAGTTGTGTGTGTGTGTGTAAGTCAATGGCGGCGTGTGTTACTGTCAATGTATGTTAGTTCACTTGTGTGTTTATCTGTGTGCATGGCTTGTTCATTTATTCATGCATGTGATGTGACTGTCCTGTCCGCGTGTACATGGGGTCATCTGTGCTCTCATTTTTGGGCATGTGTGTATATCCATTTCTGTCCTGGAGTGTGCTGTATATATTCTGTGTCCTGGTGCGCATGTGGTATATGTCTGTGTATGAATCGTGGGGTCAGCTGTTCGTCCTTGTGTGTGTCTTTCTGTGTGTGCTGAACCTCTCCCATCATCTGTACCATATTACGCTTAATCGATTCCCGCCAAAAGCTACACTGTTTGGTGCCAATTTACTACACTATCAATTTCCCACCAAAACGGAATCTATCGATGATGCTAATTTGATCGGGCGCTATTTGGGTTAAACTGGTTGTGTAGTTGAGACTACGCTTGCCTCTATTGATGGACGAAGATGATAGTCGACTCGCCTCATTCGAGCGATAAACACTGAAGAATATTTCTAATGGCTATCTGGGCCTGTCTAACCTATCTGACTCTTCCAAGCTCTGGAGTGTTTAGTTGTCCTCTGACGACAACTAAGAACAACCGATGCTTAATGCGATTAAACGTATATACACTTAATTACTGTACTATAGATAATAATTTCAAGGCAAAATCGCCATCAAGTAAACTTTATACAATATGTACAGCTATTTTCTAAGTTCAAATAATCATAGCAGCAGATCCTATCATTTCCTACCCAAAACTAACACGAGCTACCACACGTCTGTACTCGTGGATGAAAGCCGGTCGAATCATAATTCTTAGTGCCACTCTGCATCAGCTTATATACATTATGTTTCATCCGCCTGTGCCCTTCCTGAACTGCGCCCAGGAACTAGGGTTTCGTACCACACCATCTACCATCGGCCCTTTTCAGCCACCCAATCAGTTATTCTAATCAATCTTATTGGACCACTAAGGTATTCGATTCCAGCTCTGCGATTGGTCAAACTTGGATTTCAGTCAATCCACTTCAGTGAACTTTTGCCACAAAATAATCTGCATGTTAAACCTCTGCGAGTTTCTTAAGTGAAAGGCCTATGGGGACTGACGTCATCGCAGAGGTCATATATCATTAACTCTGACCTGTGCTAGGCAACGAGCACTGGGCTCAACATGTTGCTAGGCAACCAGTTCGGGGTTTCGATCAGTAGGTCTCGCGAAACTGTCTTTCTTACGTAATGTCACTGAGTGCAGAAATTAGCATGGGATTGGATGGGGAAACGACCTTGAATCTAAAGACTATCTGGAAAACTGCCATTCTTTTGCTCGAGCGGTACCCAGTCTACATGAAACTGTCGGCCCTTACATAATGTGCAGGATCATTGACGGTGCCCTGAACGAGGACTTCTTGGTTCTTCTCAACTGTTCCTGAATACTAAATATTCTTACATTCACATCGTGTTGTAACCTGTAACCGGGATTCTTATGCCACATATTTATAACCTATTCTAGCTATCCTGATATTACAGATACACACTGGTTATCGATTCCACAGCGTTTATCAATCCCAACTATATATGTCTACCATGAGCGTTGCTCATACTTGTTGCTACTATACTCATTGACGTCACCAGACATTATTTTACGGCGGGAAACTATAGGTCATGTTAGCCTCTCCATATTACACCATCACTAAATCCGTGCCGAATTGTATTTGCATCTGCACAGTGATCCATTACTGTAGCCTACATACCAGACTATTATTAGCTCTCCTATCGTCCTGTTACCAAGGACTACGCTTGTCATTCCATGTCCAAGTACGCCTATCTAATTACAAATACGTCACGGCCGTACTTGCCTCAACCATTAATACACATAACTACACAATTACATTTTTATACACGCATGGACAGACAGATGTTGTTTCCTAAAAGATGCTGCTACATCTTGCCAGACAATTAAACATGGTGCTTGTCACCTCGAGATTTCGCGTGCACAAGGGTTAAATAGTATCAGGCCATAAGTGAATGCGTCAGAGTTGGTTGATCAAACCACTTCATCCAAATCCACAATATGATGGATGGATAAACTGGTCCATTCCAGAACGCGCATAATGTAGGCGGGGCATAGCTAGGAATGCTAGAAATGGATTCTTCTATTCGGGGATGGATTCGCCGCCAGCACGTGTGTGTCGACGTACAAAACATATTAACGAATGGCATGATACTATTATGACAGCATATTCATTGGATATCACACAACCTTTCAGCATTATGATGTCAATTGGTCTGACTATGTTGGATGTTATAGCAAATTCCATATATCTAACCCGGACACGTCGAAGGCAATTCGGTCCCGGTCAGTGCACTATCATAAGTCCAAAACTATTCATAGAGGCTAAACAAGTTTTGGCCCCACTTTTGGCGCAATTTTTTAAACCGTTCCCTTACAAATTCTCATTTTCCAACTCTTGGAAAGTGGTTAATATAACGCCAATCTTTAAAAAGGGCGACAAGAACTTGTATTCAAATTATCGGCCGATATCACTACTGAGCTGTTTGAGTAAGGTCGTGGAAAGGATGGTTTTTAAATACGCTTACAATTTTATTTGAGATGGCATAACACCTCACCAGTCTGGCGTTCCTCCTAAACATTCGACCGGCAACCAGTTATTAGATATTTATACGGATACTGTCGATGCACTTGACAATGAAAAAGACACGTTTTAATTTTTTTATGTATCCATCGCATTTGAACGAATCTGGCACCATGACCTTCTGCAAAAATTGGAACAATTTGGCGTTACTGGGACACTACTTGCATGGTTTGCAAGTTATCTCGAGAATGGTCACCAGCGTGTAGCCATTAATGGAAGCGAGGCAACATTACTTTCGTTGATTATGGTGTGCTGCAATGCTCAGTTCTTGGTCGTCTACTGTTTTGGTCGTTATAAACGACTTGCCTAGTGCTATCCTAAACACTAGTAAGCTGTTTGCTGATGATACGTGTAGATACATAATAGCTGACAACCTACAGATGCAAAGCGCTTCTATAGACCAGATGATGATCCAATAGGAGGACACCTGGCTGGTAGAATTTAACGTCTTAAAAACCACATCCTTACTTATCTTAATGCGCAACAACCCTACAGTATTTCCCTTAAATTTAAAAATTTCAGAAATACTTCCATCAAATTACCATACACACCTCGGAATTACGTTTAACCCTTTAATGACTAAATGTATTCGAAAAATTAAAATATTTACTTATTGAATGTGCATTTGCAGGCCAAGAGAATAGTATTTTTGAAAAGTTACCACTGTAATGACTGGCTCTGTTACCGAGTTGTCATTTCAGTGTTAAAATTTTAAAAACATAGTAATGGACATTACTCAACACCACTTCAGAGGCCGGTTTTGGTCGGTTTTGTCACGAAAGGCTTAACAGTAAAGGCCAGTGGCTCAATCACGTGGAAACCCTAATAGCCAATGTCCAGTACAAACTTTCACTACTTAAGCGACTTAAATATGTACTAGAAATGCCTTGTAATAATGTATAAAAGTTTCATCAGACCAAGTTTGGAATACGCTGACGTTGTTCGGGATAATCTGCCACAATACCGTACCACGAGACTAGAAAATGCTAAAAAAGGAAGCATTTAGAACAATTAGCCGTTTAACACGTAGTGCACACACAAACGATCTATACATGGAAACTGGAATAGAAACACTCGCTTATAGACGGAAAATCTACAGATTAGTTATGCTTTACAAAGTTGTTAACGGGATGACGTGCGAAACTCTTACTAACCGCATTCGCTTAAAGTTCCAAGACCGGAACCCATATAATATTCGTCACTCGAATCGCATTGCGCCCTACAGATGTCGTACTGAGATCTACAATGGATCATGTTTCCCAGCAACAATCCGTGCCTGGAACACCCTCACTGCCTTACAAGAGTTTACAAGAAAACTACAAGCACTGCATAGCGTAAGACAACTCCCACCCTGGTATTATATATTATTTGACGTGTTTCCAGGGCAAGGTAAAAAGTACTTAAAATAATGTTTTGGGCACAGTTGAATTGGAGTACATTGCGGCCTAAGGCTGTAATGTCGTCCGGCGCAATTATGGTCAGATATTCAACACGATCTTCGTACCAAGCGACAGACCGTGTTTTTGATCTGGAGACATTCGGACGTGTTTACGCGTCTTTGTACCGTACTGCAACTGTGCAAGCATGTGAGGACACATTACTGGGAGTTCCTTCCATACCTACCCTACTTCCCTTGTCTTCTCACTCATTCGATCGCTCGCTCGCTCGCTCGCCCACCAACCCACCCACTCACTCACTCACTCACTCACTCACTCACTCACTCACTCACTCACTCACTCACTCACTCACTCACTCACTCACTCACTCACTCACTCACTCACTCACTCACTCACTCACTCACTCACTCACTCACTCTCACTCACTCACTCCTCACTCGCTCTCCCGCCCGCCCGCCCCGCCCTCCCGCCCGCCCGCCCGCCCGCCCGCCCGCTCGCGCGCTCGCACGCTCACTCACTCATGGTATATTGTGCATCCGCCACTCGTTATTATTCTCCATGTACAATAATTGTATTATGTGGGGGAATCAGGCATAAGACGTACGTATTGTCGTGAAGCCACATGAACTAAATAAATTGTGTTTAAACCAAATCCCTATGTAAAGTTTGACACAATTCCCATACATATAAAAAAAAACCACCAAAGAAACGCATGAATGAACGTGGATGTATGTAATATATATATACATAACATTTCTCACTAACTAGATAGAATGCGATCTGACGCTCATGACGAAGGGAACGAGTTACGCAATATTGCGAATGGGGCGAATAGCTCACATACAAAGCAAGACGAAATACCCAGACTGAAATATCCGGCTGTGTGGTGTCACCAGGGCGAACGGTCCACGACGTCCAGTGTACTTGAGCTGGCATATAAAACACTTGAAGATAAAGTTCAAACCGGGTCATAACGAGATTGGTCAAATATTGTAGATAAAGTATCCAATCATTCTTATTACTGTCTCATTAACAAGACTTGCCTTATTCAGGTACGTACATTTAAAACGCACCTCTCTCTCTCTCTCTCTCTCTCTCTCTCTCTCTTCAATAAAGCATTGAGGTATATTTATCTGGCAACATGGATCCGATCTGTCGGTCAAGAGCATGACGTCATAATCAATTAAGTCATAATTATATTGGCTGCTGTCACAATCATAACGATGCATTATAACTACGTCACTAAGCTAGAACAGTTCGACAAGGCAACACATTGTACACAATTTCAGGCAGCTTTTGATTACTAATTTAATATATTAAGTTTTGGTGACACATTTGCGCTTGAAGCAAATATAAAAAGATCTAGTCTGACATTTGCCCTTTGAAGAATTTCACAATAGGGTGCGTCGACCGAATACGACAATTACGGTCACTTTTTCGAGTTCCGGATCACGTCATCTAACTCTTAATTTGAAGATTATAACAGAATGTTAACACACGTGTCATGCG
>CM067359.1:148442122-148464622 GCA_034401795.1 Chaetoderma sp. LZ-2023a
CGCATGACACGTGTGTTATTCCCTTATCTGTATAATAATGATCTGTTTTGTAATGTCCTGTACGTGTTGAACAGTGAGCGCCATTATTTTGTCTCCCATAGTGTGTGACGCCATGTGAGTGCCAATTCTTTATTATATTGTAATCAATCCTGTTGAATATGTTGAAACGTATTTGACTGGAAGTTGTTGCATACCTGTATGATTGCTTGTATGGTACATTTCCAAACAATAGATGGCACCTCTATGACTGAGCGTATATACCGAGGCGGACACGCTAGTTTTTTATGATTGGTAGAAAGGTAAATCACGACAGCCATCATAGCGTGTAGAAATGTGTCAACATGTAGCTCCTAAAGCTTTAATATATTTTGATGTCGGCAGGATAAAAAGCCAAAATGTCAGGGATTGACTATGTGTGGCAAATTCTAACCTCTGTATGGTAATATAAGATAAGGTGAGTTTTCCTTTAAGATGCCAAAGCATATAGCCTATATGATATAAAAGCAATTATCTTTCCTTTACCAAGTTGATCAACATTCTTGCACTTTTACCATGTTATTCCGCATAAAGAGTCTATACATATTCTTATGCGTAATAGAGGGACACATTGCTGGTTCTGACACACCCATTTATACCTAAGATCCGCCCACTCAGTTCGGAATCGATATATATATATAGGGAGATATAGCGGCAAGCTGTTGCATGCTCTGGACCTAATTTGGCCTGTGGCAGCAACTTACAGCTCCCAGTTAAGTTAGATTCAAAATATCCAACAAAATGCTTATTATATTATTTTTTTCATCAAAGACACGCAATGCGTATACCCGTGGCAAACTATCGATTTTCATGATGGAGCTATGATATGATTGTAATGTCAGCTGTCATGTGACTTAATTTACCTTTCCACACTATCCATCTATCATATGATGTCATAATCAGCTAAGCGGCGTGTAGGATGACGTCATAATCATTACGCCATACATGATTCTATTTGGCCGGTCTTTAAGTCCGACATGGTGTACGAATTATATGTCTCTACTAGTTAATAAACATGCTGTTAAATATTTTGAAACTAATTTGACTGGATGCCGTTACTGCTATAGGCAGCAACAGCGCCCAGTAAAATTGGTTTCAAAATATGCAATAGCTTACCTGTATAGTTTTCTGGAAATTTATAGTCAGGGTGTTCAGAGTACGATCGATCCCAACACGAGCGAGGTGTGGGTGGAGCTTAGCCAGAGATGGGCAGGGCATTGCTAAAATGGGAAGGTCCATTGGCTTCAGAGTGACAGATCGGATCCTCAATTATAATGGAATGTTTAGATTAGATTGCACACGCTGTTTGAAAAGCGAGATGTAATGACAGTACCCTACACTTTATATTAGAAGTTTTATTATAACATAATGGTCAATGTTACCTGGAAATATGATGCGTGTTATGATACACTATCACAGTCGTATGATAGCGTAAGCTGATAGAATTTAAGGGAAGGGCGGTGGAATGGAGCGAGGGAGGGGGGAAGTGATGGACTGAGGGTGAGGAGGGAGAGAGGTGAGGGGAGAGGGGTAGAGGGGGGGGAAGGGAGGTCGGGTATGGGATAGGTGGAGAAAAGGGGCAGAGGGAGGGATGGAATATACTGCAATGGTATGTATACAGATTTACTTTGCTATATTTTGTATAGTTATTACATTGGATTAGTTTGTTCAATGCATTTATTGTAAATGTCTTGCCAATAGAAGGATACACATAAGCGCTATGCTGCTGACACAAAATAAATAAATTCATTATATGTATAGATAACAATGCATTAGTCCATTATGAAACTTAATTAATAAGGATGAGAGGCGGTATATCGAATCTGGGTTGAAGGTCGTGAAGACGGAACAAATCGTCCCACTTTTCTGAATAAGGCAAATTTCCAACATAGAAATTAAGACGAAGTAGTCGAAGTGAAATATCACGTGGTGTGATCTATACACGAGCTTGCATACCAAATACTTGACAATAAAGTTAAAACGGGTTTATAACGAGATAAGACGAACAGCTTAGATAAAGTCTCTCCCTCTCTCTCTCTCTCTCTCTCTCTCTCTCTCTCTCTCTCTCTCTTATCTGTCAATGAGCCAACTTGCGGTTGATTCCTTTATGTTAGTAATATGGTAAGTGTCAATGTGATACTTCATTATATAATATACTATGTACTGCCTTACATTGGCCAGCGCTTAGATGGGTGTTTATGGTCTATCCTGAAAAGGAGTTTTATTTTTGTCCGGATCAGGTGTCTTTCTATCTGAGGAATGATGACGGTTTCACCCTCTCGAATTTCAATCGCGCGATCGGCATGTTACTTCTTCGCATGAGTATGACACATTTTATTTGTTTTAGATTACATATACGTATGGATGCTAGGTTGTAAATCATAAAGTTTATCCAGACGTTAGTGACCTCAGTCGGTAGTTCGGCTGCACGAGAGGTGTGGAGAGAAAATGTAAATAGATATCATTACTGTATATCTGCGGCTGTTGTAGTAGAAACATCCAAAGCTGCAATCAGTCATTCCTTGCTTTTGACCACTATGTCATTCCTCAGCCAACACTTTTAGCTTTCTCAGGTCCATTGTTGATAAGACTGTGCAGCGGCCTGCTTTCGCGAGCCACGTGCTTTCGCGAGCCCAGCCCTCGCAGCACGCTTACAGATTTATGCAATGACGTCATCTCTTGACTTTGTATTTGCTGGCTCACAGTAGGGCGAATTCCAAGGCTTTAAGTGCTGGAATGTATTCTGTCATCCTTGGCACACCGTCAGACATGAGCCATCTTTGCTAGGCGAATTTTCTCGACAGTGATGATGTATTATGTCTCTTGTATCATGCAGAAATTATTCCGTCATGCCATTGGTGCCGATGAAGGTGGGGAGATGTTTGGCCGCCATCAAGTTGGTCTAGAGCTGCCGTTGGCGCTGCCCAGCTGTCACACTTATCCAACATCAACGGCACACATGGTGCGTTGTATATACATAGTCGTTTTATCAAGGGCATCTTTGATCTACAAATCCATAGCTTCCAGAACGACTGGAAAACTATTGGGAGTAGTTTGTCATGGGGTCTTTTCCCTCATCTATGACGACCATGTCGTCGGGGGTTTGGTCTTGTGGAATTTTCCCTGTACAGATTTAAATTAACAAGCAACGCAACGGGATGAAAAGCACAAGGCATAGACCATCTTGCTGTGCGGAGCGGATTGCTTCTAAAAAACTGCAGACATCACTGACTTGACTCGTACTCTCGGCTTGGTGTCTACAAATAGTAGTCTCACTAGTCGTAGCTCATCGTCATTGTCGTAGTACCTCTAGCATTAATTGTGTCGAAGGATGGTGGAACGTCAATGCCTATTTTGTGGAAACCCAGATTTTGGACATGACTACTGACACAAGCACGCGTAGGGCCTCTTCACTGTCCGCACAGCTGTGCCCACGTTCAAGGCCACTTTGACAGGATCCGTGGATTGTCTAAGATGCAGCATAAGGTAATATTGGATAAGTTTTTCCGATTGCTGTTGAGGACCACAATGGGCCGCAGAATGTCTGGGGTCGGGTCTATTCTTAGGCTAGAGTAGCGCGATAACAGTGCCTTGCCATACGTCATCGATGGGAAAGTGGTGCTAAAAAGCTGAATTGATTAGGTGCGTGAGATAATGTCACTAGCATATTTGAATAGTTCATTGCTCGTGCCAGCAGGTCCAGACGTACATCCATCTTCAGTTCAGGGTTTTGAATGGCATCTCAACTTCTGCTGCTTTAAGTGGTGTTAGTAATGGACTGTGTCACCTTGGAATTGGTGCGAATGCTCACCATTGTGGTCAGTGAACTATTCCTGGGACAATTCCCAAATTACGTCAACTTTGCCCTAGTCATCCCTGATAAAGTATCATTCAGGGTTGTGTACACTGAGTAGTGGTGTGTGGTCAATAAGTCTCAGGGGTTCGAGCTGCCCGTGACATTTTGTGAGAGTCATCCATGACAGTGATTTCCGTCGTTTGGTGTGGTCTTCACTTTGGCCACTCTGATAGATGCGTAGCTGTAACGTTTCTGCTCTGCTCGTAGTTTTACTACTGCAGGGTCATGAGTATACCCAGTACAGTTGTTGTTTTGAAAACATTTCTGGTGCCGATGGCTAATGATCTCATAAATTTGAGTATTTTGGTTAGGGCTTCGTTTGGATCTGAACTGACGCCGATGTTAGCTATCTGCTCCCCGATGGCCACATTTTTAGTTTCCCCAGAAGGCCCAGCTTGGGGTTGAAAGCTCTACACACGAATAGTTGTCATCTGGCTGTGATTGTAATGGTGCAGCTCAGTTATGCTTGGAATAAATCTAATATTGATGGAGTCTCTTTGGCTTTATTAGTAATTTGGTCATATGCATTGACAAAGTGGCGAATATTGGTTGCGCGTTCTCGTGTTGGAATGCACTGGTCGATGAATTCAACGTGATCACCAACGTATCCAAAACTAATGACATTGTCCTAGAGTCTTGGCCTGCTTACAAAACATACACCCTAGTATATGACCTATATTTGCTCCATGAGTACTAGCTTGGGGCCCCTCCGAAAGTGCCGCTCTGAGTGGGTAGCAACTTTAGTGTCTTGAATGCATGTAATATCGATGTTGTAGTATTCACAGTGTGCTCCTAAGGTTTTGCTCATTGGCTGTGATGTCAGATCACTTACACTCCATATAGTATTGGTCAGCTTCGACATAGGAAGAGCATGTTGTCTGCTGATGCCAAGCGGGTATTTCTAGTTGGTAGAAGACAAGACATACTCATAGTGTGTTCTGTATGTGGGTGTGAGCGCGCAAGCCTTAATAGATACGGTACATTATATCTTGAAATGGGAGTTCGATTTTGCTATCTTCTGTGATCTGAGTCTATGTTGATAGAGGGCTCCATAAATTTAAAGTGATCATTGTAAATTAGCCAAAGACAGAAAATATTTGAATAACTGGTTGCATCTCTCTATTAAACATCCTTGCTATGAGAGGTAATCGATTGTAAATCAGTGATCAAAGCGGTAATCATTTTGATTTATGCAAGGGCTGGCATAGAATTGGCTTCATATAACCCAACTGAGGTTAGAGATAACATAGATGAGTTGTTCATATGTTCACGTGCGACGTTTCAAGGCCAAATATGACCTAAACGACTAAATATGGACAATGAAAAGAAGGCAGGCTACAAGCAAAGACTATCGTGTGTATAATATCTAGCATATATAACCACACAGTGACGTTATATTGTCTAGCGACAACTAATACAGCTTGCACATTTCGGATCATTCTACAAGCACGTAAGATTAGAGTCGGGATCTGATACCATCTTATTCAGATGACCCTCGTGACTCGATCGATGCTCGCAGTCGATGCCAGAAGATTGAAGATTCGGGAAATAGATTACATATTTCTAACTGATTCTAGAGCACTGGTACTGAAAAACTACGCGAACTATAATAGCTTAATGAATTGACAGGCGATTCACAGATAAGACACCAACCATGTTTCAAACAATGCAAATAAATTCGGTAGCTGAATCATAGGATCATCAAACCTTAGAATTAAGGTTTGTATGCCATACACCATCTTATATACATATAGCCAGGTGTCTTCGATTAACTGGCAAATACACAGTTAGCTTAGCGACGTCACGTCGTCCAATTGCTAACCGTAATACAAACATCTGACCAATTTGATGTATTCGTACAGATAGATTAGGGTAAGTGGCAGGGTTGGGACACCTTGTGGCGTAGATGCAATCCTGAGGGAATCCCTCGGCATTGGGCAATATTTCAGCTAATTGACAACTTCGAATGCGTGATCAATCCGGTTCTACCAGGTGGTGCCTAGTACCTTTTGCTGGGTATTTTGGTAGCTTACAACACCAAGTTCGTTATGACATGCGAGCGTGCACGGTCATGTACGTAGGTGTGTGCACATTTGTACCAGAAAAAGACGAAGTATAGAATCATTCAGGTGCAAAGCATTTTTCGGTAGACATATGCAGATTGAGGCATTCAACATGGAAGATCTATTTTACTTGTTAAACTCATCATGAAATTTATATTCCATATTGAATTTATATGCCGTGTATAGTGTATGCCTATCGCCAAAATAAAAACGTGTCGTCTGTCGCATCGCTCAGTCGCGTCGTGTCGTGCCGCGTCGCGTCGCGTACGTCTGCCGAACATTACTCCAGCTGTGAGATGCACTGCGCTCTCATACAACTGATGTTACGGACAACTGGCTGGTTAACCAATACCACGATCATAAACGAATATGTCACAACTACGGACTATTTTGGCATCTTATGAAAATATCTTCAATACATTGCATTCGCTTGTAGTCTTAGATTTCTCGAAACATGCTTCACAGATTGCAACTTAATATTTGGTTTCATTCCGATCGCCTTGTCTCTCGCAACTCCTTGCGGGACACCTCCAAGAACTGATGGAAAAACTCCATGGTTAAAACGATGAGTGCCCTTTTAATTATTAGTAGTCTGTGGATAGTACTATACAATACCTTATAAACAAACATAAATTTGCTATCAATTATTCTGATTTCAATTTAATCAAATAAAACTATAAAAACTGATTTATTGTGCAAGACTCCGCGTTCCCAATAGGTGGTTGTACGTTTAATGGACCAGACATCTCGAAACGTAATTTTAATGGTTAGTTTGTGATTATAATACTGCGTATAATAAAACGAATCGAAGTTAGCAATTTAAAGTTCACAAACAGCATAGGTTTTTACATTGAATATTAAATTTCAAATTCTGTTTTTAAAAGCCAAGGAATGCATGGCGCTTCAAGGACAATTTCAAGGACTTTTCTCCACCTTAATCAACACATGTGAAATTCCGAATCAGCAACTGCAAAATGGACAAAATCACCTCTGAAACCTCTTGTGGCTCTCTGGGTCATAGAGGTAGTGTATAGATAACTCTATGCTCTGGTTAGACCTAAATGGCTTTAGAACAATTTGGACAGCTGCCCCACACCACCGCCAACTAAGAGTTGAATGAGCGAACAGAGGGGTGCGTTTTGAGCTTTGTCCTGGCCATTTGAGGATAAGCTCCGCCCTCATGTACGCGTGTTGGAATCGATTTTGAAACGTGAATCCCTATGATCTAAATTTCAAGGCAACCGTGCAGCTACACTGTTGAGTATTAGGTAACTAATTTGAGTGGTGGTTATTCGCAGGCGAATTAGTTTTAAAATATTCAACATAATATTTATTAAATTGTATATTGTAAAAAACTCCATTTTGTTTATGACGTCAGCTACATCGTGAACTAATTATTTATGATACTTGAGAAACCGATACGATCCCTCCGTTGAGGCGTTTGGTGGTAGCTGAGAATCACTGTCTATAGGAACCTAGATTCTGTCAGTGACACTTATATCTCACTTACTACTCGTTTGACACCTAATAAGGAGGGAGCCATTCTGTCACTCATGCATCTGATATTATGATAATCAAAATATGGGGCATGTTACGTGACGCCAAAATAAAACTGAGGTAGGTTTGACATAAAATGGCAATGGTCTGTCCCGGAAGTAGTGGAATTGCAAGTCTTTTGTTGAATATACAATTTAATAACCATTTTGATGAATATTTTGGGACTAATTTAACTGGAGATGGTTGCAGTTTATCCCTGATAAAATAGGGTCAAAATGCTTAATAGCTTACTGGTATAGTCATCTGACAATTGAGATCCTGGTCGTTCAGGGTTCAAAAAGTTTTTAAAAAATCAATTCAAACCTGCTTACACAGTAGACGGGCGTTAGCGAGAAATACCGCAAGGTCTAAGTAGACTTTGAACACATTATTAATCGTATAATTGCATTTATTCTCAGGTTTCTGATGCCACAATGACCGAATTTAAAGATGATGACATTGAAATCCGAGTTGTGACACCAGAAGATGCAGATGGGATTCGAAAAGGTCTCAGGTCCTTGATGGTGGAAGAACCCATTTCCAAAGCCGTGAGATTGAGAGTTGCAGACGATATTGACCCGACAATAGATGCGCTCTTACCACTATATGTGAACAGTGGTCTCTCATTGGTCGCTGTAGATAAGAGCACCAAGGAGTTCGTCGGATTTAGAATGTCAATTTTAGAGACAAGACAACATATTGAAGAAAATAAAGGAAAGTGCCTTTTTGATCCAAACACGATGCCAGTCCTCAATCAACTGGAGAAAATGGTTCATATCTTGGAGAAACATCCTACATTTATGTTGGACTATTACCATACTGACGAAATAGTGCATTTCTACGGCTTGCATGTTCTTTCAGCATACTCTCGGCGGGGGATTGCATCTAGGCTTGTAGCAGCGGCTATAAAGCTGGCTAAGGAGAACGGATTTAAATACATTCGCTGCGAGGCTTCTAGTGCTTATTCACGGAGGATCTTTGAGAATGCTGGTTTTGAAACATTAAATGAAATCACGTATGATCAATACCGCGACATGGGCTTTGAACTAGGCGATACTGGAGTTCATAAGACAAATTCACAACATGGAATGAAGATTTCGGACGACTGAAGAAATATATTACCTCATTCTGATATTATTAAGATAACAAACAGCGTATATGTTATCAAACCAGTCATCGTTCCTTTACCATGTTGATGAACGCTGTTGTATGTTTGCCATATTATTCAAGATTATATACATATTTCTTACGCGTAATAGAGTGACAACATTTCTAGCTTTGACCCGCCCATTTCTAGCTAAGATCCGCCCGTTGTGTACTTAGGTTGGAATCAATTTATATACTTTGAAACCTGAATTCCCAGAATCCCAATTTCAAGGTAATTATACATTATGTTGTTGAGGAATTTGAATCTAATTTGTTTTGGGAATGTTACTTCCTATGCTGCCTATGCAGCAGCAGCTCTCAGTCAAATTGCTTTCAAAAATATAAAAAAAGAATGCTTATTAAATTGCTTGATTCATCAGACACATAAAATTCCTACACTCTTGGCGAACTCTCGATTTTCATGCCTTAGCTAGGCTATTGTGATCGTGACGTCAGCTATCATGACCCGTATTTGACTTTGACGTCAGATACCTGAGCCTCAGATAGGATCCCTCCACTCTAATGCATTGTATATTAGATGGTATGTATGGCCTATTGGTGAAAAACGGAAGTTAATGCCCATTCACCGCGCATTTTATCAGAAATTTCATTTTAACATTGCCATTGCGTGTAGATATGATTCCTGTTCCGCTACCCTTATCATCGTGAGATCAGCGTAAGCTGATCGAATTTACTTTAGCTTCGCATGTGTGTGCTAACCTGCTCAAGCCTTGAAATTGTTCAAGAAAATTTACAATTTCGCTAGAAAATGTCAAGTTTCAGCGCAAGAGAGGATTATTTTTGAAAATTTACCACTGGATTGACTGGCTCGGTTATCGAGCCAGTCATTTCAGTTGTAAATGTCAAAAACTGTCTTCTCTTGTCCTGCAAATGTACATTTTAAGATCACTGGGGTGCCATTTTGGCTGATATGAATGTTACAGTATTTATACAGTTAAAGAATCATTTAAATATATAATTTGCTACATTAATCCCCTCAAGCCATATATGGAAATATCTTAATTTTTTAGTAAATCTTTATAGTAAACATATTGAATATGTGGCAGTAACAGCTCCTAGTCAAATTAGTTTCAAATTATTCAACAGAATGTCCGGTAAATTATAAATTCAACAAGTACATATTACAATTCGTACACCTCCGTGACTGACATTTCGATTTCGTGTCGGAGATACACCTTTTGATTGTGGCTAACGCGTGTGGAAATTGATAATGACTGCATATACGTGAGCAACAGTTCGGATCCCTGCATTCTGAAACAAATTCTTCCGTACATTGGCGTTCAATCAATCGTGATGCAGATTTCAAGAATATTCAGTTAGACACAGGTGCAGTTTTTATTCAATATTTGTCAAAATGCCAGTAATTTGATGAACACCGTTCATACGTAAAAGGTACATATGTAGGGGACGTAATTTAGATCATTGAACTTATATGGTACAGTGCTTAGTTCCCTTGTACAGCGAACATGTTACGGTTTACGATCAATTAATGCAGTTTCGTTTTTCCCCCTTTTTTTAAATTTATGCAGTTACACATCCATATTGTTTCTGGGTGTTTTAACGTGTTAATCCTCAAATTTGTTCAAGAAAAATTATCGAAACAGTTATCAAGCCAGTTATTCTAGTGGAAAATGTTTGAAAAATATTATTCACTTGGACTGCAAATGAACACTTCCCAAGGGCGGCTGTTAGATACGCCCGTGCGTGCGGGTCCGGAAATTTGGAAAGCGAGCGACCTGGTGGACGACTTGGTGAAGAAGTGGACGGGCGAGCGTGTGCGCTGTTCAGCCAGTCAGTGTATGAGCACAAGTTTCTTTCTGCTCGTACCTTTATGACCGCCGCAGTTGGATCTCTGATGCGTTCTGGCTCGGAGATTAGCGTAATCCAGTTTGCTACGGTACACAGAATAATCCAAACTGTCGATCAATTATTGATGTCATAATCAATTATGTCACATATAGGTTGACATCACAATATAGTGCCACACTCCACAATCATAATTCACAGAAATGCTTCGTCATGAACCTAGAATACTCAGTCAAGTTGTACGCTGTGTATGTTTTTACTACTTATTAACCACTCTGTTGAATATTTATTTTGTAACTAATTTGACTGGGGGTGCTCTAGGCAACAGCAGGACCCAGTCAAATTAGTTTCAAAATATTCAACATCTTACCTATATATTTTTCTGGAAATTGAGTTCAGAGTTCGATCGACGGCAACACACGCGAAGCTAGAGATGGAAGCGGCATAGCTAAAACTAGATTCATCCATTTCAGGCATTGATTTGGATTTTAAAACCCTGATCAGATCGTCTCAAATGCCTGATCTACCGATATCTCGGAAAGTACTGATGAATTTTGGTGGTCTACAATATGGTAGTTTTGTGAACCTCGATATTGTGGGGCCAATAACAGGTGGCCGTCTGTACAGTTTTGCTAGTATACGGCCGGCATGATATGTGCTATCTATACCAGACTGGATGACTAACGCGTGGTTGGCTCGTGAGATGAGAATATATCGGACATATTTGCTTTATTTCATACTTCAGCGAATAGTGGACTGATTTAGATATATATATATATATATATATATATATATATATATATATATATATATATATATATATATATATATAAGTATCTATAAGTGGCCTATGTTTAAACGGTTATATGTTCAGCTGCATGCAGCCTGATTGAACGAGCTGCGAATACCTGCAAATTCAGCAGATAGAGAGGCATGGCCTAGTTACATAAGAGGCTATTATCCCAAATTTGGAATGCAATTTGTAATATCAAGAGCAGAGAACACATTAATTTAGGAATGGTACGTGACGTAGTCGGAGGTATGTCAGAAACGTGGTATCTTTATATGTAGAAGCCTATCTGAAACAGTCACATGGTTTTACAGTCATGTTTGGAGAATAGCCACAGAACCAACGGAAAGGTCACTATGTGGACTACAGTTATTGGCAAATGCTCATCTTGTAACTAGTAACTTATCTTAACCTCCTTTATAGGAGAACCGTCTAGGCTGTCGCCTCTCTATCTCTCAGCAACGCGCCCGGTACTTATTACCACAGTCCACTATTTTATTAATTTTTTCACCATCACCGACCATCAGCATTTACCACCTCGGGACGTCACTGATATCAGAAATGATAACTTCAACGTAGTGTGAGTCCCCGCCCCCAGCTATGCTGCTCAACATTAGCCGCCATCGGGTAGTAGTCATCATCTGCGAGTTTTAGACCTGGACCTACGTGTCCGACAACTGACCTTCCTATCAGAGCGTATTCACAACTGAGCTCCCGATACAGGCAGGACCTGGCTCACAGAGTGAGTTCTTTTACGTCTCTCATGGCACCAACACCACACAAGACGGGACCGACGGCTTTACTCCATTTGTTTTCCTTTTAAACAGAAGTGCGCTTGAATTGGATTGAAATCCACAGACATGGTCAGTGGGTATTTTAAATGTTAGCTTCGTGGTCAACCCATTCCGTTCACGTGGGAATTGCCGGTCTTGACTTTCCGGACATCAGGGAAACGTATTTCAGTAAATGAATTGTAGCCATTACGTTCCAAGACGTCCATCCGTAATGGAGGGATCCTTTCTGTCACTCAAGCATGTGGCCTTAAAATATTCAACAAGATACAGGGTTCAATGCATTAACATCGATTCAAATGCGCGTAAAAGGTGGGCGGAGAATAGATAGAGATGGGCGGGGATTAGAGCCGATTTAAGGTAAGGGCTAACTGCGCTACATCCCCGGGACCATGAAAAATAGGGAGCCCAAATCAAAAACAATGATCGCGTTTTACTCATTTGAAACTGTAATCCAAGTGTATCACTGTTACAGTAATGATATACGTAAGCTGTCGAATATTTTGAAACCAATTTGACTGAAAGCTGGTGCTGCCATAGCACCAGATTTCAGTCGAATTAGTTTCAAAATAGTCAACAGTATTTGGACAGATACGTAACGAATTTATTATAGTTTGCTAGTAGTAGTAGTAGTAGTAGTAGTAGTAGTAGTAGTAGTAGTAGTAGTAGTAGTAGTAGTAGTAGTAGTAGTAGTATTAGCAAGCCATTCTCTCATGTACCCACATGATAAGACACCCCACCTTCCCCCAACTAATTAACCCTGGACCCCAAATAGGCTTAATCCGACTCTGGTTGGGCTTAGCTAGAAATGAATCCCTTTATTGTGCATTCAGAGGGTGGTGAATAGATGGTGCCTATAGGACCTCTCTAGGGTAAGATTATATACAGCGTAAACAACACGGCTGGGTTAGCTCGGTCAGGCTCCAGCGCGCTCATTCACATCAAGGTCCAGTAATTGGGGGATATTAAATGAAAGGTGCCAGTATAAATAGAGGTCTTACATTCGGCATCATATCTGACCTCATATTTAACCCATGGACGGCTGAAACAGCATTTAAATTAAATGACCTTAGATTTAATTCCGCGGTCATTTGTTGGCAAAATTGTTAAAGTAAACTGATGCTGTCTAGAACAACCCCGGCTTAGAGTTACATAGTTTTGAAAAAATACACTAACATTTCTTCTACTGAGCCTTTAACAATTAAGCCTTGATCCTAGCGTGGTATGGGTGAAGCGCATGCCTAATGAGGTCACAATGTGTCGGGCTTACGATGATAATGAATAGGCAGGCCTATATATTTGTGTTTTCTGGTCATCACATTCCGTAGATAATACGCTATGTAAAAGATGTGAGAAGTTACTTTAAAATCCTCGTGTGAAATACACTTAATTCAAATTTAGTAAATTCGTATTATTTATCACAGCTTAACACGTTGAACCACCAGTGCCAAACCACAGATTGAACATTCTGTTGCGATTTAATAAATACTATTTTGAGTATTTTGAAACCAATTTGACTATGAGCTGGTGCTGCTTCTGGCAACAACAGTTCCAAGACAAATTGGTTTAAAAATATTCAGCAGGTTACCTGTATAGTTACCTTGAAACTGAGATAATGATAATTCAGACTTCAAAGTAGTAATATATTTCCTGGTATATTTTATAGACCGCGGGACTTGAAGCGTTTAAGTCTAATTTCTAGCATAACCTAATCAGTCGTGTGTTGCTTCCATCATCACAGCTTTCAGCATTCACAGAATTAAGCAGGTAACTAGCATACTTTGCGTGTACCGTAACTTGTTTTGTACCGTCTGTATGTATTTTAATGACGAGTTTGGGATAGCCTATTTAGCAGTATAAATCGTAGCTATTATTTAGCCACGAGTTTGCAAAGTTATGCTAAATCAAATTAAAATGTATTTTCTACTTTTATTGATCGCGCTGAACTCGGGAATTCCTCGTCTATTTGTGTGCGCGCAATATTATACTTTATCACACGAGTAATAAGCTTGGTTTCCATACATTCCCCCTGCATAACACTCATTAAACCATTACACATGATTCTATATCGCACTAGTGTAATGGACCGTTCAAGTTTAGCTAAGCCCCGCCCATATCTGGCTAAGCTCCACCCACACCCGGCTCGTGCTGGGATGGATCTATCTCTGAACTCCCTGACTATCAATTTCCAAAAAACTATACAGTTAAGCTACTGAATATTTTTTAACTAATTTAACTGGACGATGATGGCAGCAACAGCGTCCATTCAAATTAGTTTCAAAATATTCAACAGCGTGTTTCTTAAATAGTAGAGACATACAATTCCCACAACGAATCGGACTATTAAGAGTTAAAGACGGGCCATATAGAATCATTTATCGGGTAACGATTATGACGTCATCTTAAATGCCGCTTAGCTGATTATGACGTCATATGACGTCATGTTGATAGATGGATACTCTGGAAAGGTGAATTAAGTCGCGCGCCTGTGACGCGTGTCGCGTGACAAGTGACATATTGCTTCGAACGTTGTCGCCGAGCAGCGACGACGTATACCAATCCCGCTTATAATGGAAAATTTGAATTTTAAAAGATCAGTTAAAGGGGTATTTTACAACCTGAGATAATAATAGGTTGTGAGCGTGTGCCACTATATTGTGTTGCGCATTGGTAAAAAGATCGCATTAGTGTGGCGCTATAATGATAAAGAAAGGATATCGTACTATGAATGGCAGGCAAATGACCAGAATCGGCATGTAAATTCAAAATGAACACGTATTTGGTTAATAAAATCACACACGAGTTGGCATTTCGTATCAAATGTATCGCACTAGTTTAGTAATATCTCGCTTGAATCTCGCTAAAGCTCGTTCCAAATGAGATCTTACTAAACTCGTGTGATAATTTTGATACGAAATGTGAACTCATGTGAGATCTCTAATTCAGACGCGTGACTATTTGCATAGATTTGAAACAATAATCATACAACAGGTAGACTGACGTCATCAATGGCGTATCTAAGTCAGACATACACTATTTATATACGTCGTATACGAAGTGTATGTATTTGCTACGTAATAACCATTCTGTTGAATATTGTAAATGCTAAGTAGACTGGGCTGTGTTGCTGCCACACGCAGTCAAATTCGTTTCAAATTATCAACATCCTATCTGTATAGTTTTCTGGAAATTTAAAGGCATGGAGTGTAGGTTTCGATCGACCCCAGCATTGGTAAAGCATGGGTAGGGCTTAGCTAGAGATGGGCAGGAATATCTAAAAGTGGTTTGATCCTTTACTAAAGTAACTGGAATTATGCGTGCTCTGCCGAAAAGCACAACCCGCCTCGTGTTCAAAAGGGAAAATGTTCCAGACCGATCTGCACGTGCAAAATGGGCTTTTTCGGTTTGTATAATATAATCGAAAACAGCAGATTGTAAATAGTTTTCAGATTTAGTAAATGCCCTGCAAATGAAAAATCTTGATGCTGTACAAGATACCCGTATCTCAAAGCAGATATGTGTACATGCGTGTCCTCATCAGTATGGTGCTGTAACCTTGACCCGCAATGTAGTCTCCCGTGATGCAAGGAAATTGCCTTCGTCAACGCTATGGTGAAGTTGGTCTATGCATCTTGTGGGCAAGAAATCCCGAAAGACACATATGTCCTAGATGCTGGATCCCTGTCAAGTGGATTCTGAGTGGCAAGCCCACTAACAAATACAAATGGATGCACTCGATACTGGCTTTAGCATCTGAAGTACTTAGATTGCAAGCACTCCTGCAGACATGTGAATGCAAAGACGGAGTTGAATGTTTGCTTTTAATGTTACAAAAACAGCTGACGAGACATGGATACAACTAGAATCACATTCTGAGTTCACAAGACGTGCCTTACATAGTACAATGCGTATCTTGAACACATCTGATCAGGGGCACATGGACAAACTGCCAAATTCTGGATGATTTACATTGACTTTGCACACAACCTCCACCTTCTGGAGCGAGCAATTTGATCAAACAATGTGGATCTGGCCACAGATGCACAAACACCAATCATCTGCATGCTCTGCGCTACAAACCATGCCAATTACTCACAGTGGCTCACGAAGTTTAAGATGGATTTTGTGAACATGGACACTATTCACCCAGGAGTACCTTCTATCTTGAGAAACGCTGGTCTTACTGTGAGATGTACAGAGGCGACATTCAGTAGATGCGCTGTGGATCTTACACTGGAAGAGACATTGAATTCAGATTCTGCATCCAGAATTGATGAACTGGCATATCATCCATAATAACCCCTTCGCTGGATGTTAACCAGGTCCACCAGAGTAGCCATTATATCAATGCAATTCTTAATGGCTGGACTCCACAACTGAACGCTGTCCAAGGATCAGAAAGAACACTACAGATTTGAATGAGGCTATAAACCAGATAAAAGACGCATGCAATTGATTTAATTGCACTGACGTATCGGATAGGCTATACCGCATCAGTGCCGGTATGGCAGCGACCAATTTCACCAGCACATATTTGCTGTCCATCCGGGAGAAAGACGAGCGAATCTCAATGCAGTTGTTGATGCATCCATCGCTCAGATTAGGTTTTAACGCCCATCAAAAGTTAGGAGCTCGTTACTCTGAGGGAAAATGGCACAGTAAATAGGCTTAACACAGACACACGTGTTGCATTACTTATGTGTACACGTGATATTATGGGGCGTCTGGTTATCAAACATACTGTTGTAGGCTCTGGTCAGCACGGTGAGAGTGCCCTTCTAGAGATATTAGAAAGCAAGGGGCCCACGGTCAAATCGAGCTCAGTTGATACCCATCTTGTTCATTCTACAGTCCTGCTACATCTTCTGCCGGCTCGCATTTCAAGAGCGGGTGGAATCTTATTAGGCGACATTTAAACTCTGGTCACTACTCTCTCCCGTGGAAGAGTGCAAATCCGAGGTATACTTACAATTCAAGCGTGTATCTGCTGTCGCCAAGATGTGGGTGGCCAGCTGCAGAAAATGTGTGGGAGATGCAAGGACAAGCCTATGATGTCATTAGGTTCGATGCGCCGCAGATACATGACGCTATTGTTTCTGATGAAGGAGAAGCTGAAATTGATGCCAAGGATAATGACAACTTTGAACGCGACTATTTTGGAATCTAATGAATATAACGGTACTATATCTTTTAATTTCAAATTTCGGACACTATTTAAAATATTTTTCGTGTATTCTCGACAATAGCGATCTATGTCATGATGAACTTACTGATTGATTTTCGTGTAAGAGTCCTGTGGGCTTAGTCGAACTTTATGCCGACTTAATTATCAAGGTGGTATCGATGTACACTGTTCTGTAGTTGCAGTGTTTCTTCCTAAACAGATCAAAACTGGTACTTGCCATGTTATTAAGTGACCTTCCCATCACAAAGTGTACTCATACCGTGTTTCTTATTGATGTGGTGATGGTATTCTCCACATTTTAATCTGGCAACAGCTTTGGAGATAAACGCCAAATAAAACTAGTTAAACGGTCACTCAGTATAAATTGGTGTTTCTGACCCCCTCTTAAAGGACTTTCTCACTGCAAAGTGCATTCTTATGATGGTGATTCTTGATATAGGTGACCATGTTTTACATTTCCCATGTGGTTTCAGCTTTGTAGCTCCCATGTCAAATGATATTGTAGTTAGCCGTAGGACCGAATGAGTAAACATGTTGTCATTGATAGAGATCAAAGGAAATCGTAAGAGGGTAAAAAATATTCTCCGCCTGGCGTATTCATTCTCCTCTGATTTAATGTGTCCTTGACAAGAGCATGTGTGTATCGTGTGACTGGTTCTAATCGAGTACTAATTAAGTAATTAACCCCTCTTGTGTCAACAGCGCCTCAACGCGCTCAAAATTCTATTCTATTTACATCAATTAACCCTTTAATGGTCAACATTTTTCAAGAAAATAATAATTCTTACAATAAAATTTGCAAAATTAGCAGCATTTTGTTGTCGTGCGCATAGACACTACTCAAGACGACTACAGGTGCTGTTTTTTTACAGGCTTATCCATGAAAATCGACAAGAAAATCCAGTTTATTTTCTTAGCTAGTGTCTATTTGCCGGCTGAGAGAAGACTTTTTATGAAAATTTACCACTGGAGTGATTGGCTCGTTAACCGAGCCAGTCATTCCTGTGGTACATTTTCAAAAACATATTTTCTTGGAGGAAAAAATGGCCATTCGTTAAGACCGCTACATAGTCCGTTTTTGCGGCCTTGACCATTAAAGAGCTAAGTTAACACAAGAGTGGTTAAGTGCACACAATGCATATTCACTGACATTTGACCTTTTCTTAAATGGCTTAACCACCATATTTTCTATTCTTAATGTGTTGTTTATTGACGAGAATAACATACCCTACATGCTCTATATGATTTCAGTTGTATATCTTACATGTTCGACCATAATTTGCACTAAGTAATGTTCTTAAGTGACCTCCCGACCAGAAAATGTTTTTTCCTGAAGTTGCAGATTTGTAATCAGTGATGATCACCCTATAAGTTGGCATATGAAGTGGTCTTGCAGTCACCATGTGAAACGAAATCAATTTTGGGGTACTTTGAGCGACGCTCCCTACCCAAAACCACTACCAGCCGCACATAAGAATTTACTTTCCCAGGTCAGGTTAGCTGCCTGTACCACACCAACATAACAAAGCTGTTGTAGCATCGTGTCAAATAAAATCCACCCCGCTCTCGGGCTATCAACATGTAGGATAAAATACCGTCCATATTTTCCGACCCTATATTCTTACAGAGAATAAAAGGACGGAAAAAAAATCTGAATAAATATAAGAATTTGCGTTTATACGCAGATTAATTACTACCGAACTGGCGAAAAATCAACCAGCTTGCCTGGGGATGTGATCCAGTTTCGTCCATTCATAATATAGTACAAACACGAGCTAAATGAAAGGGTAAAAAGGTTGTATCCATCATTGTGTGAGTATTCAAAACAGAATGTCCGTTTACTAGGCTATGGTATGACGGTATTAATCCATCATGATTAGCCTTTTTGAAAAACTGCTGGTGTGTTTTAAAGGAGTTTGAAGGTGGAGCAGTTAAGTACACCTGATTTAATGCCTAGTTCCCAGGGTCAGCTTCAGATCCAGATTCAGATTCTTTATTCAAACTCAGACCGTTTTACACAGGTTATGAGCAACATATAATATAATATAACATTTATGGTGGTAGTGGATATTTATCTATATACATAGTAATAGCCTAGTAGTAGTAGTAGTAGTAGTAGTAGTAGAAGTAGTAGTAGTAGCAGCAGCACCAGCAGCATCAGCAGCAGCAGCAGCAGCAGCAGCAGCAGCAGTAGTAGTAGCAGCAGCAGCAGCAGCAGCAGCAGCAACAGTCTTTCACATAATTCTAGGCATACACCAATGGATTATTCCGGACATGACGCAACTGTCTCTTGGCAGCGGTAGTCTGGACAACCTGCGCTACAGGAAGTTCACGGACTCGGTGTCATATACCAACCTATGATGTCATCGACAGTAAGCTGCCCCCAGCGACCAAGCTATGAACCACGCGCCTCCTAGCGAGAAAAGTGCGAATCACGTATGGTTAGTTCAAGAAGCACACCTCCAATTAAATTCGTGTTGTAAAATCTACACCAACAACAACAACAACAACAACAACAACAACAACAACAACAACAGCAGCATCATGATGCCAGACTGGAACAATGACGTCATAATCTGCTCAGTGCGTGTATGATGACGTCACAATCATTACGTCACAATGGTTTCCATACAGACCGTCGTCAAATCTCAAATAGTCCGACACGCTGCATGAATTGTATGTCTTTATAATTCTTTACAATTTAATAAATATGCTGTTGAATATTTTGAAACTAATTTGACTGGGCGCTGTTGCTGCCTTAGGCAGCAACAGCACCCAGTCAAATTAATTTCGAAATTATCAACAGCTTGCCTGTGTAGTTCTTTGGAATTTGATAGTCATGGTGTTCAGAGATCGATCGATCTCAACACGAGCGAAGTGTGGGTGGAGCTTAGCTAGAGATGTGCGGGGCAGTGTCAGCATCCACAGCGGTATGACAGCGCGCGACAGCTACTTGAGGCGAGGAAAAAACATGTCTGCCTCACGCAATATAATGGATGTATTCAAGATACTAAGGTACACGTTATATTCACGTGTAATCTTGAAATACTGGGTGTTGTTACGTGACAAAATATAAATCCTTAATTGGCTGTATGAACGCAGCCGATTTAATTCGCCAGAGGCAAGTCAGAAACCACCATGCCTATCAAGACAGGACAGTCAAGTCGGATCGGGTAGCCCATACACCACCTCGTCATCATGACGTCGCCGACCCCCAATTCATTTTTGAGAGGGAGCTAATCCGGTGAATAGCGCCAATGCTCAGTCGGGGTAACGTCATACGCCACCAGATTAACCAACATTGGTCGGCCAGTTGCCTATGGCAGGTGTGTATCCCTAGAATCAAATTAACCAAAGTTCATAGGCAAACAAAACAAGTGCGAATACACAAGGTGCTTCCCAAGTCGTTGAAATATGTGTAGAATGGTAATGAGGACCACACATTTGTCTAAGTATACACCAACCTCCTCGCGGTGGTAGTCACGGCAGCATGCACTTAGCAATGAGTTCCGCTGATTTATTGTCATACGGCTGCCCCTAGCGACTCCTAGCGGGAAAAGTATGAGCCACGTAAGGTTATTTCAAGGGGACACCTACAATTATATTCCCATTGATTACCGGTGTAAAATCTAAGCTTGGCGACGACGACGACGACGACGATGATGACAACTGCAAAAGTCAGACTGGAACAATCCAGATATTAATATTGTTGAAATATGGCGTCACATCCACAGTTGCAGCGCGCGCGAAAGATACCTGAGGCGAGGAAAAAACATGTCTGCCTCGTGCAATGTAGGGCCTAGTACGTGTGAGTATTGTATTCTGTGGCTGTAGTAGTAGAACGATCATAGAGCTGCAATCACTCCTCATTCGCTGTTGCCCACTGTATCTCGTCCTCAGCCAAAAGCTTTAGATTCCTCAGGCCCATGCTTGATTGAGTGTAACGAGTCCGGCTTTCTTGAGGTCACGTCGTAGCACGTTTAACATATTTATCGAATATATAGTGGAGGTATTCAAAGAAATAAACTATAATTTAGATTCTGGTATAATGATAATCTTGAAATACTGATTGTTGTCACGTGACAAAATGTAATTCCTTGATTAGCTGCATGAACGCCGACGATCTCGCCGATTTAATTGGCTAGACTCAAGTCCGGGGCCACCACTTATATCAAGACAGGAGAGTCGGGTCAGGTCGGGTAGGCCATACACATCTGATCATCATGACCTCGCCGTCTCCCGTTTAATTTTTGCATCGGCGCTAAACTGGTGATTAAAGCCGATTTTCAGTCGGGCTAAGGTCATACACTACCGGATTAACCACACTCGGTCGGCCAATTGCATATCGGGCCGACTAAAATATGCAGGTGTATACCTGGAATTTAATTAATCAAAGTCCATAAGCAAACAGAACAAGTGCGAAAACACAAGGTGTTTCCCAATTCTTTAACATATGTGTAGAAAAATAAAGAAAACCACACATTTTTCTAGGTATACAGCAACCGATTATCCGCAACCATACCCGACTGTCCACTGTCTGCAGTATTCATATTGACTTACACTCGGCAAGGGGTTCCATCAACTGGGGATCAACCACCAATGGACCAGTTCGTCTGCTGTAAAGCCAGCTTCACATTGTGCCGACAGGACGCGACCGCGATGCAATTTTATGTTATCGGTTACCCATCGGCACTGAAACTGACGGCGACGATACGAGAACGACACAACACCGATACGATGGAACTTGTCGCTTTTTATCACATCGTCGTCGTGTCACATCGGCACAATATGCGCTAGGATAAAGGCTTGCACAAGTCTAGCGACCAAACTATGAACCACGCGAAAAGAGCGAACCGTGCTCACTTATCTTAACGGGGCACACCTCTAATTAATTTCCCATTGATTGCCGGTGTAAAGCCGGCCGCACATTGCGTCGACACGACGCGATGGCGTTGCGATTTTACATTATCGGTTGCCTGTCGCCATAGTGTGCTTCTGAAACTGACGGCGATGCGATACGAAAAGGACAGATTTTGCTAATCGCCGCTCGTCGTCTGTTTTCAAACACGATTGGAAAACTTTACTGTTGCTAACGGGTCGCCATCGACGAGCGGTCAACTGACCAATCACTATAGATAATTACACCAGCTGTCCGGTACATGTTCCTCGTGTTATTGCAAGCACATCTTCCAAAATGGATAATAAGAACATATGAACGAGTGAAAAGGAAAATGCCGTAATTCAATAATGGCAAGCACACCATTGCTTCT
>CM067359.1:148469622-148529067 GCA_034401795.1 Chaetoderma sp. LZ-2023a
CCCACCCACCCCACCCCCATCTTCACCCACACATCACCCCACCCCAAATGGCTACATGCTGTTTGATTGAACGCGTACTTCTTACAAATCGCCGGCGATTAATTCAGGGCATGTAATATTTCTAAAGATATCTATACAAAATGTCTGCGGGCAAGAACACGATGGCCATAGAAAAAGACCATTATTTATGGAGAAATGAAAGCATCAGTCCAGCATTTATGATTCTTATAGCAAGGATTATATTAATTCTGTTTACACAAATCGATCTCTGACTGAACTCGCAAATAAGGTTGATATGACTGATAAATAGCAGCCCACACAATGTGCATTTGTTTTGGTCGATACCTGTATGGTCGCATCTCGTCCTTCCCAATAATGAGAAGCGCCTTCGTACTTATTGATTCACTAGAAACCATTTGGTTGAAATACACCTGACATACAGATTTACCAATGTACAAGTGACGCGTGAGGTGGCGCTAATCATGAACTAGTAAGCTATAGCTAGCGATAGATGTCGCGCCGTGTCGCCCTGGCGTCGGTATACTGAGTAATTATTTTAGAAAGTAAGTGTTTAGGAGTGAAGAATACCCGGGCCATAACACCGTTTTCAAGATGATGGGTGTATGTTCATCTTGTTTAAAGTTATCCTGAAACAATACGACTGGAATGAATCAGTTAGAAAATTGAGTGATGATAGTCCTGTTTCAAGCCGACCTTTTAGGTTGATGTTAGCATCCGACGTCATTTTGGAAACTATGGTTCTCGTTTCCGCGCATTGACTAGATGGAGAGCTGCCTTGAAAGCACATAGCTGGAATAAAATAATCGATTCCAATGGATGACTCAAGTTTTAGCTATGCCACACACATTTATTTATCTAAGCGCCACCCACACTTCACCCCTGTTGGTATTGATCGATCCGTGAACTCCCTGACTATCAATTTCCAGAAAACTGTGCAGACAAGTTGTTGACTATTTTGAAACTAATTCTACTGGGTGTTGTAGCTGCTTATAACAACAACAGCGCCCAGGCAAATTAATTTCAAGATATTCTACCGTACGTTTATTAAATAGTAACTACATACAATTCGCACAACAACGCTTAGTCCGTCGTCAATTAAGTATCGGGACGAGCTTAGATACATCCTTCATGACGTAATTTATTATGACGTCATCCTACACGTCTGGTAGTTGCTTTTGACGTCATATGATTGATGGATAAACTTGAATCCTCCATTGTGTATTTGCTACAGAAGATGTGAACGGTGAAATGCTAACCATATTAACTGGTGTGCTGTCAATCTACTTGAGGTTGTTGCTGTCTTAGGCAGCGTAGAGTCATATGCAAAGTATTTGCAAGATGTCAGCTCGATTTTGCACCGTACCACCCCTGTAGAGGAATAAATTAGTTACTGAAGACCAGGAGGTCTAGTACTATATATCGGCACCGATGGTACGTGTGAAATGACAAAGAAGCATAATTAGTAAACATAATTGTCGCACATAGTTTCCCTGGAAGAAATTACTTTCCCATCGATACGTATAATTGCTCCTAGAACACACACTTCCTGAATCAATAATAATACATGTACCTTTTACATCTTATTAGACACACGCGCGCGCAGGTACGCATACGCCCGCCCAAGTCCCTATTACTGTGTTGGCACTGGACCCATCGCCCTCAAATTAGCCATTAAGTAAATAAGTGCTATATCTCCGGCTATGCTTCCTTAAAGGTCAATAAATAACGCTGGTTCTACTTGAGGGATCTGAAAGGGTCGAAGTGGTATGACATGGTGGGGGCCCAAAAGCTCTGAGAAACACTTTTTTTCAAAACGAACATCTTTGCAGCGTTTTTGACTAACTCTGATTCTACAGGGGGTATATTATCCAGCCGTGTGTAGAAAGAAGCTTGGCCGTGCGACCCCGTGTGCCAATCTTGCGGTCAAAGCTAAAAGGCAAGAGCAACGGCTTTCAGCAATATTGATTTAAAAATAGAGGCTTTTAACCTCACGGTGGCCCGATTGAAAATATATAATAATAATCTTTATTTAGGGAGGGTATACATCGTCAGTAAACTGATCTTCCCGAGGACCTCACACACGCACGCATGCACGCGCGCGCGTGCACGCGCACACATATATAAATACATACATACATATATACGCGCAAGGTCGTACACGGTCATTCACACACACGCACGCACTCACGCACGCACGCACGCACGCACGCACGCACGTGCGTGCGTGCGTGCGTGCGTGCGTGCGTGCGTGCGTGTGTGTGAATGACCGTGTACGACCTTGCGCGTATATATGTATGTTATTATATATTATATATATGTATCCGACCAATGTGTCGTTATTTTAAACCCATCTACTTAGCACTTGTTTAATTCCCGCTTGCGGTGCTCATCAATCAGAGGTGTGATTTGAACACAGGCCATTTGACTTATTTCGCGTGGACCTCGTTATGCTCAGTGGATTCTGTGTGGAGATGGCTGATAGACCGTAATAGTGGAGTCTAGTTTATCGATCAATACTATGACGTCATAATTAACAATGTCACGTGTAGGCTGACGTCATGGTCACCTACGTCACATGAAGACTGCCATCACAATCAATAACGTTGTGAATGGCTTGATTAAGTCTGTCATAAACCGCTTAATATCCCGTCAAGTTGTACGAAGTGTATGGCTTTGTTATTTAATAAACATTCTGATGAATATTTTGAAAGTTATGTGAGTAGGCACTGTTGCTGTCATATAGGCAGCGTTTCAAAATATTCAACAGCTGTAAATACATACCATTCGTACAGCAACATTTAGCCCATCACCAATTATGCGTTTGTGACGAACTTATCTACGTCACTCATGAAGGCATTGATTATGATGTCATCCTACATACCGCGTACTTGATTATGACGTCATATGATGGATGGATATACTGGAAAGGTTCATTACTGTATATATGTCAGAGCGTACCTGGGTTGTCGCTTCGGTATAGCCTATCTAGATTGTCATCATCGCTAATAACCTCCTTCATGCCCAGACACGGCTACATTAGTAAACATTAATCATGACCAACATGTCATGAATCTTGCTATTGCCACTATGCCGTAAGTTCTGTTGACGAATTCAATCCTTATACCGCTATCCCACCCCCCCCCCCCCCCTACAAGAAAGTAAAACATTCTATGAAGCAGGCATAGGGAATATTATTTTATTATTTTGGAACTAGATTGATAGACAGCAACATGCTCCAATCCAATTAATTTTAAAATATTCAACATCAGTTCTGCGTGGGTGTCTTGGAAACCTAGAACTGCAATGGGTAACGGGTTGAGCTCATTAATGCTTCATTCTCTACTTCATCGACTTACACGTAAAACCCGATTACTTTCAACGTAAGATTGCATCACGCTTTGCAGTTGAAGCCATCAGGCAAGCGAAGCGGAAACAATATTCATGTGTTTGTGGAAGAATCAATGTCACTAAGGATCCTTAGGCTATCTAGTCTCTGCCACGATCTTCCAAATACTGTATCCCTGTAAGCAATGTAACACTATGCCGGAGTTAACCCTTAGCTCACTGCTGTTAATATTCTATCGTGTACGGTGTTAATAGCATAGAAAATAATGGACATTTCTCAACAATTTTGGGGGAAGATGTTGCTGGCTACGACAGCGCCATCTTCCACCGAATTTGTTTAAAAATAAACACCAGTCCATCTTTACTTTAATTTGAAAATTAAAAATGTTGACAGCAGGGTGGTAAGGGTTAAATGCAATATCCACGAACAGCTGGGCGCGCAATATAAGTTGGGTGTCATGGGAATGGCATATGGGGTTCTTTCTCTTCTTTTCGATCGCTGGCATCACACTTGGAGAGCCGTTCTCAAGATGAAATCTGTGGTTTTCTGCAATTCTTCCACAGGCCCATACAGCTTTTCAAGAAAAGAGGTTGATAAAGGCGATATCTCTTCTCTCAGCAGCTTATACATACTGCAACATTGAAGTATGTGCTCTATGGTCTGTTCTGCTTCTCCACAAGGACAAGCGGGCGATGTCGTAAGGTGGAACCGCCTGTACATGTGTTGGTTTAGTCTGTTGTGTCCAGTTTTGAGAAGAAGAATGGTCACTTGCTCTGGCCTCGAAAGATGATGGTAGGCATCTTCTGACTGAGGTGTTCTATAGAGTGACTTGATGATAGTCTTCATCTCTGTATGGGTAACCATGTTTTCTGTCTGATTCTCTTCTGCAACCACCTTTGCCATCTTGTCTGCTTCCTCATTTCCTTGGTCTCCACAGTGTGAGGGGATCCACTGCAGTGCTATCCGAAAGCATTTGATGGTTTGTAGTGCTTCTTCAAGTTGTGGCAGCTTACCTTTGGTGATAGCCTCACGGACGGAGCGGGAATCAGATATAAAGACAATCTGTGCAATAGGGTCTGCTGTTCTGCTGATGGTATTAGCTGCATGAACCAGTGCTTCGACTTCAGCTCTGTAGTTTGTGCAGTGTTTGCCTGTCGGTATTGCGGCTGACTCAGGTTGTCCGTTTGGATACTGCCTGTGCAGTCCGGCACCTCCGCTCCTAATTGGGGTTAAAACGTAATGGTTATTTAAGACACGAACAGCCATATTGCGTCCAACCCTACATCAAACCTGTCCGTTCGAGCCTGGTTTAACTTATATATAATAGTGTGATTCATTTTTCCCTAAGACCCCCCCCCCATTGCTAGCTAAGCTCCGCCCACTCGTTTACGCGTGTTAGAGATAATTTATATACTTTGATTCTTAAATTCCCAGAATCTCAATTTCAAGGTAACTATTCAGGCAAGCTGTTTAATATTTTGAAACTAAGCTGACTGGGTGCTGTTATGGCCTATGGCTTCATGAACAAAAGCAACCGCTCCTGGTCAAATTAGTTTCAAAATATTCATGAGAATGTTTATTAAATTGTAAATTCATCAAAGACATACAATTCGTACACTTGGCGGACCTTTCAGTATTCAAGACATACACCACTATGGACTGTGACGTTAGCCTACATACGTAGGTGTATTTGAGTATGACGTCATATATGTGATTGACAGATCGGGTCCTTCTATTCCACTGGATTTGTCCTATTGTATTCTGTTAACTCTACACGTTTTAAATTGTGCAAACCATTGTAATTATGCAAACTCGCAATGTCCGGTATACGATAGTATAAAATAAGAATGTACGTTTAACTTATGTTGCAGATTATTATCCGGCCATGGCCACATTCAAGGACGAAGATATTGAAATCCGAATAGCTACTCTTGATGACTCCGCTGGCGTCCGAAAGGCATTATATTCCGAATATTCGGAAGAACCCATGGCGAAGAGTTTAAATCTTAAAATGCCGGAAGACGTAGATGCCGGATTTGATATGGTTCTGCCACCCGCATTAACCAGTGGGCTCTCATTGGTTGCTGTAGACAGGCGGACCAATGAGATCATTGGATTTAGATTGACAGTCGTGGTCACAAGAAAATTTACTGAGGAAAATCGGGATATGAACTGGTTTGATCCAGAAACATTACCTAAGTTACACAGCCTTGAACTGATGTGGAGAGTGGTTCAGAAAGATCCTATGTTCGTGCTGGACCACTATAAAACTGACACTATTCTTCACTTCATTGGGTTACACGTCATACCCGCTTACTGTCGACGTAGGATTGCCTCACGGCTCGTGGAGGAAGCCATCAGACAGGCGAAGGAGAGAGGATATTCACATATTTGGTCGGAATCAAGTAGTAATTATTCCAGGAAGATTTTCGAGTGTGCAGGATTTGAAAACATAAATGTTGTTACTTATGATGAATTTCGTAAAATGGGATTCAAGCTTGGTGATACGGGAGTACATACCCGACTTACACTTCATGGCAAAACCCTGGATAATAATTGATACTGAGTATTACACTGGGTGAATTCAAATACGCACGCACGAAAACTGCACATGCACGCAGTGTATATAATATATTAACATACATTATTAGAACAGATTTAGGTGGAGATTTCTTAATCACGGTTGTATTTCTATTCAATGTTAGCCTATGTGTATAAGTAGTGGGACTCTGCCCACATGGGAGTATATCTAATGGTAGTATATCCAGGTTGGTTGGATTTTATCCAGATGAGAGTTTGTCCGGTGAGATTTTAGCTGTATGTGATTATGTATGTGAATATGTCCGATGGGATTTTGTCCAGGTGGGATTATGTCCTGTGCGATTTTGTCCAGTGGGGTTATGCCCGGTACGCCTTTGTATTGACAATGAAACTTGATAGCGTAAACATGGTGTAAGGCATTTTGAAACACGAATATAATGACGTGATGTACACTTTACTAGTTCATGCGTCTTCAATAGACCTTTCCACTTTATTCATCCATCCTATGACGTCATAATCAACTACGTGGCGCGGACAATTACATCATAATGAATGAGGTCATGGATGGTGTAGATAAGTACGTTACGAACGCATATTTGAAGACGGACTCTGCGTTGTTGTACGAATTGTATGTCTTTACTATTTAACAAATATTCTGTTGAATATTTTGAAACTAATTTGACTGGCCGCTGTTGCTGCCATAGGCATTATTTACAACATACTCAACAGCTCACCCGTATAGTTTCTAGGAATTTGATAGTTAGGGCATTGGTGGATCGATCAATCCCAACACGGCGAGGTGTGGGTGGATCTTAGGTAGTGATGGGCGGGGCATAGCTAAAACTGGAAAGATCCATTGAATCTTCTCACAGCAATATGTAAATGCCAGCGGTACCACATACGTCCAGTAACTTGAATATGTCAAAACAAGATCCGAAAAATCATTGCCCAATAATACATAGCATGCGGGTAGTTGTGATGAATCTAGTGGGCGAATCGACTGAATTCCCAGAATGCGAATACCAAAGTAACTTTAAAGGTAAGGCTGGTAACCAGTTGCATATTTCGAAACTAATTTGACTGGGTGCTGTTAGCACTACCTATTGTTTTTTAAGTGGTAAAGACGTGACGGACTATGAAAGTTCGTGACGGACTAAGCTACGTCATTTATTAAGAATTCTGATTTTAATTAAGTATGACGTCACATGCTTGAATGCCAGATTGGATTCATCAATCTGACAAGGAACTGTTTACAATCAAATTGTTTTTAAAATATTCCTTAGCAGCTATTTATTCGTATACTTTTATTATAGCTCACGCCGCCTAATACCGGTGTAAGAATTACGGTTTTAGTGTCTGCGTGCGTGCGTGCGTGCGTGCGTGCGTGCGTGCGTGCGTGCGTGCGTGCGTGCGTGCGTGCGTGCGTGCGTGTCTATCTGTCTGTTTGTCTGTACGAGGTATATCTATGACGTAGAATCACCAAATCGTGCACACACATTGATATTAGGAGTGACTAAAGACAATTTTAGGTTCGGGTCTAAAGGTCCAAAATCGAGGTCACGGGCTCACTTAGTGGATACCGGAATACCCATTTTCGTCAATATCTCTACCGCGCAAGAAGGTAGAATCACCAATTCTGTAACATATATTCATATTGCGGTTGGCTAAAACAATAATTTTCTTTCAGGTCAAAGTTCAAATATCTTAGTTAAAGGTGTCACTATATAAAGTGCATTCCGATTTACACTTTCTAGCCATCAATCTGGAACGCATGTAGGTAGATTCAAGATGTATTTATTACCCCTAGATCATACAAGTGATACACGGGGTATAATAGTATACAATTTATATAGTTTACGTGTTATTTGCATACTGCTATAGATTAACTGTTAATACTGGAGCAAATAGTATAGAAGGCAAGCTATTTTCTTATTAACTATTATTGCCATCACAATTTCACTTTGTTTTCAGGTATTATCTTTGCGGGTTATGTTTATTGACTGTGTTTGTGAGACAATTGTATCTTTTTCAGAATGCTTAATAATTGCATGTATTAGTCGGTACAGGTTAGAGGTTTAGATAGTATTGTTTTGTTATTTCTAGAGAATAACTGGGATATATACACCTGTGCAAAAGTTAAGCACCACCCTATTTTTACGCACATGCGAGGGTATATTCATGTGCTATGAAGAAAGCAATAGCATAAACATTTATGTACCCATCCATCTTAGTGCAAGAGGTAATAATGCAACTAGAGGAATGCTGATTATGATGGTGGGGAAACACTGTATGTTTTTGTTTGAACTTGAAAACGAGGCCTGAATATGGTTACGTTGACACAACTGACAACTCTTGCCCTACAGTTGACACACGTGGCTAGATTGTCATTAATGGTGTCTGAAAACGAAGTTTAACATCTGTGCACGAGTTTGAGACTGTCATTATTAATACCGGGTATATCCACCTTGTGCCTGGATGACGGCCTGGACACGATGTCTCATGCTGGTCAACAACCGACTGATACGCCATTGTGGTATTCGTTGCCATTCAAGATGGAGTGCGTCTGTTAATTCCTGTAGGTTCTGCACAGGAGGATCCCTCCTTCTCACCATGTTTCCCAGAATGTCCCAGATATGATCAATAGGGTTCATGTCAGGGCTCCTTGCTGGCCATGGTAGGGTTTCGATGGCATTCTGGCGGAGGTATTCATGCACAGCTCTAGCACGATGTGGTCGGGCGTTGTCATCCATGAATATAGGGTGGGTTCCAGGTGCATGATTTATAAAATGAGGGACCACAACTCTATCCAGTATGGAATCTTGATATCTTTGTCCATTTAGTGTTCCAGGTACAGTCAACAGATCCAGCTTACAATCAAATGAGATGCACCCCCATATCATAACGGAACCTCCACCAAGTGGAACTTCTTCCATGATGTTACGTTGGTCGTACGGCGTGCGTCTGGACCTCCATACACGAGTTCGACCATCTGTGGCATGAAGCAGGAACCGACTTTCATCGGACCAGTGTACCCGTCTCCAGGATCTCATGTTCCAGTGTCTTCTTTCGTTGCACCACCTCAGACGCTCCTCTTTGTGGTGTGCAGTGGGGAGAGGACGTCTGACAGGTCTCCTAGCTTTCATGCCAGCAGCATACAGTCTCCTTTTGACGGTAGACATTGACACTCTATTGCGCGTTTCCCATTGCTGGCTGAGCACTCTGCTGTTGGTGAATGGAGATCTCCTAACAAGGCGTACTAGGGCTCGATCATCACGGGCAGTAGTCTTCTTCGGTCTTCCAGATCTAGGCCTGTCCTTCACCTCGTTAGTTTGCCCATGTTTTGCAATCAAACGACTGATTACAGTATGGTTAATGTTCAGCTGTCTGCCAATCTCTCTGCATGACATACCAGTGGTATGCATGCCTATGATTTGCCATTTCACACGATCACTTAACCTTCGTCTTGCCATAGCGGTTCACAATCAAGAGCTAATTCTCTCTGTACAAATAAACCACGGTCATGAACACAAAATTCCTAATCTTGTCGCCTAAATCTGTATGTAATGTTCTACACCTCAAACTGGACTTTTACATAACTGAACACGTGTGCTGTTTCCCGCCACGCACGGACATCAAGCGGCGTGAAGTCATGCATGCATGTGCATTTCGTACTTGGAATTATGTCAGCTAACGCGGGGACAAAAAGTATGGCAGCCTAGTTGTACGTTCTATTGTTTTTGCTGGTGCTTAACTTTTGCACAGGTGTATATATAAAATAATTAGCCCGTTTGCAGGAGCATTTAGGTATCGTTCCTACTAGTAATATATGAAGTCGCAAATAAACGTGTAATGAAACTCATCTCCAATTTCGTTTCTATCACAAATACAGCATTTCCTCTCTTCTGTTAGTCTTCACTCCCACCTCCCTTTTGTATTGGTAATGCATGTTTACTGGTCCTATACCTAGTGAACAATATTCCATTTAAATCATTAAGACTAAGGAGGTATGTTTCTGTTTCCGGGGGGGGGGGGGGGGGGTGAGTCGTTGACGCGGGTTGGGGGTAATCATTTGCAAAGATTTACGTGAACGTATGAGACACCGTAGTGTCTTCCACTCTGTTCAAGATAACATGGCTAATACAGTAAACTGTCCTGTTTTCGAAGCTAAAGCAATGCACACAATACGTGAATGACAAATTTGGCCAATTATCTTAGTTACGCTCAGAGCTACCCATGAACAGCATCTCCTCTATGGGCTTAGATACCATCATCATTAGTGTCTAGACACATTGCCATAGACACATTGCCAGCGGTGCTGTGAGGCGGTTACACGTGGAGTTCCATTTCCTTATCAACAGCAGATGTTCCGGAAATGAAAATTTCAGTGATATATCGTGAGGTAGATAAACTGAACCAATGTGATTACAATACTATACATGGGAGATTTGGAGTGGAGATTGTCAGTTCCTTATTCGCTGCAAATAATGCAGTTTACTTGCAGTGGGCACGCTCGACAAGTGCGCACACTTTTAACTATCTGAATGCTGCAAGCCACCAGGCAAGAATGTCAATGGGTAATAAATCTGGACCTGCTGACTACTTTGTAAACAATCTGACGAATGTTGGTGGTGGCTTAGCCACCAATAAATTGTAATCAAATTGTTTTCAAAATATTCAGTGGGTCGAGAGTTAACGCCATGGAAAATGTAGTCAGCAGGGATTCAGCAGGTAGACAGTTAAACTCACGAATGCAATGGCGCATAGCCACATTCAACTTGATGTCTATAATGTACCTTTACATTTTTAGCTATGCCCCGCGAACCTCTAGCTAAGCTCCACCCACACCTCCTTCGTGTTTGGATCAATCGATCGCCAATCTCTCAGCGAACATCGAGAGGATATTTGCACGGATAAACATTGTTCAGGCTATTTTATACATCATTAATTAATTCAAAACTGGCGTCATGGCATCTGGTCTACTTCGCATTTCACCTCCCCAAAATCCACGTAGGTGAGATGCGAAAATTTCCATTAAGGGAGATTATATTTATTACCCTGACTATCGTTAGCTAAGCAAGAGATCTAGACATACAATACAGAGTTATTTTACGCACCCTTGCGTTGGGGCTCTCGATCTTCGGTGTCTATGGGGAGGACGCTGATTCGTGATGGTTTCAAATGCACGCGACATGTCGATTCCCATCTTATAGAAGTCTCGTTGCTTTGATAGTACTACTGATGTCAACATTTGCCAGTGCAGCCATTTCCTCTCTTAAAACCTCTCAGGTTCCAGTAAATTTGTTAATGGTATCTCTGATACGAGATAAGCTCACAAATTGATAGAATTTTCCCCATGCTGTTCAAAAGCACTATTGGTCTCTGGTTGGGAGGAGGTCGTAGTGGTTTCGTAGGCATTTGAAGTGGGATTAGGGTACTTTATACCACAGCATCGGTATGGAAGTGTTGTACAAGGTAGAGTTGATGAAGTGAGCGATTTGTGTCGAGATGGTATTATCCGCGCACTTAAAATGTTGGCTGTTAGTTGTTAATGCCGCCAGGCCCTCATGCACGGTCATTCGCTAGAGATGTTAAAGCTGCCATTCAAACGTGAGTATAGGCTCGTTTTCTCATTAATGACAACATTCAACTGATCTTCTTTGCATGCAGTCAATCAATTTAACGCTGACCACTTCAATGAGCAAATATACATCGGAAACAGAAATTCAAACAGGTCTTCTTTGCACTGACACCAAGCTCAACTCCAATCAGAGGATACCTACTGGGAGGCATCTATCTTATTCACGTTTCTGCAACGTGGCCCTACTGTAATAAATCGAATGAGATATGGCTGGTGTGGGCATGACAGTTTTCTGCAATCATCTGTCTCACTCAGGTGGCTGGCAGACGAATTACTAACTGGGTGCATATCTGACATCTGTAACACAAAATGGTACACATGTTAAGTTGTGGTGGGCATAGGCTGAGCGCTTAGGCTATGCACACCGCTAGTAGTTGTTTACAATATCGTACTATTTGGGACCAGATGTTTCTCTTCTGAGTGAACAGTTTTCATTTCACGTGTGAAAAGTTCGTATGGCATTAACATCTATATGTATCCACCATCGTCAATAGGCCAGAATCAATGCTTCAATTAAAACTACACAGCAATTTACCTGCCAACGCTAAGAAAATATGTTTTTCATAGAAAGTCCATCTTGGTAAGTTGACACGATAGCTCCAGGAATCTTGGTTATTTTGGTCATTTCTATTGGTCGGTTATCATAAGCGGTGACAAGAGCAATGTCCGAATTCCTCGACCTCAACAAAATTTGTATTATCACGTAAACTAGCTGAATAATTCCAGGAGTTTGAGAGATATTCAATATGCAAATCAAAATAGCCACCACAAACCTATGAAATGGCGACTGCAACATTCGTATCACAGAATCGATACATCTACCCAAGGTGATGTTTTAACAATTTGATACAAGCAATGCGCTACCTCGTGCATCGATAAATGGAGCCATTTCTACCATTGATATGCCTATATCTGGCTACGCTCCGCCAAGTTTAATGTGTGTTGACTCTGTTGAGGTCGAATAAAAACTTTGAAACCTCAATTCCCCGATTCTAAATTTTTAGTTACTTTTACGGGGAAGCTGCTGAATTTATTGAAGCTAATTTAACTGGGACAGTTGCTGCGACAGCTCACCCTGAAAATAGTTTCAAAATATTCAAGATAATTAGTATGTAATCATACCCTCATCAAAGACATATAATTCGTACACTGTTGATGGAGTTGGGTTTTTTTGCTGGCGGAGCAATATATACATTTGAGGTGATTTGTTATTGCGCCATATACTTGAGTGACACGACATTTCCGTGTTGGACATATCGTGACTAGGATATCCAGTTGTAAACTAGGACTGCATGCGATAGAGATTAGCTATTGGATATCAAAGAGGATGCGCTCACACAAGGCGTCAGGTGTGGGTAGCCTTGCCATATGATATCCAGCCCTGTGAGTAATGATGGCACGTGGTGAATTGAACACTTGTCTAAGGAGTTCAATAATAGCATGGCATCACGTTGTTAGTGTTCGCTAGTGTTTTGTAGTGCAGGCCCTATGTTAGTATGCAGCAGCTCCTACTAATGTGAAACCATAGCCACATCCATTCTCTTCTATTCCCCGGTTTCTTGCATCGGTATACATCCTATTATTCTTTAAATTCGCTTATGTGAATTGGTTGCCATATATTTCTACACTGCATTATCTTTGCTAGCTGTGAGCGATGACAAGTAATCAATCTATCAAACCTAATGGTAGTCGCGTATCTGGACCTTGCGGTTGGCAATATGACATACAGTACAGTTAATAAATAAGTTAATTATTTCTAAAACAAAAACAGAAACATGTTAGTAAGACCTGATCTGTTAAATAATGTGAACATAATTGGAATGGAAGACATTGCTGGCTAAGGCAGCAATGTCTTCCAATTCAATTAAGTTCAAAAAATTTTAACAGTACATTTTATTGTGTTTCTGACATATGTTAAGTTATCTCTTAGTTGTACGGTACTAAGTCCAGAAGCAATACTTGGTAATCTATACGTGGCGATCAATCATCTGGATAAATATAAGGTTTACATGACATATATCTCGGGGAAATGATGACAGCAAATGCCTACATATAGTATTATCGTGGTACTGTGACCATAATAAAATGGCTGACCATGGCGATAATAAGGGAGCATTGCGCGAATGCTAAGCGAATGTTAAGCTAAATCATAATACACTAGACTAGTACAATCTTAACATACCTCGAGGATGTGATATCCGATGAGTTTTTTTGCACACAACGGTGGTGTGTTCAATAATATTATCACAATTGCTGTACACGACTGAATTTTTTTAATAGACGAGTTATGTATCTAGCTCTAACCAATCAAAAGAGCAGTGGCACAAGAGCTACGAGAAGGCAACTTTGCCTCACATGGCATGTGCTATGTTGCAGCTAGCCAGTCGGCCTGCCAGCGAGACAGATAACCAGCCAGCCAGCCAGCCAGCCAGCCAGCCAGCCAGCCAGCCAGCCAGCCAGCCAGCCAGCCAGCCAGCCAGCCAGCCAGCCAGCCAGCGAGCCAGCCAGCCAGCCAGCCAGCCAGCCGGCCGGCCGGCCAGGCAGACAGACAGACAGACAGACAGACAGAACACTTTCTTTCAAAATTTTCCAAATTGTTAGTTCCGAAAGATGCATATTTAGTCACATTAGACATAGATGCTATGTATACCAATATAGATATTGATGCTGGAGTCAATGCTATTAAGAATTATTTTGTCAAATTTCCTGATCCAGATCGACCAGATACGGAAATTCTAAAATTATTAGAGCTAAGTCTTAAAGGAAACGATTTCCAATTTAATCGTGAAAATTACCTTCAAATCTGTGGATGCGCAATCGGTAAACGATTCAGCCCGAATTTTGCCACGATTTATGTTGCGGAGTGGGAAGAGGAGGCACAGAACGAATCAACCAAAAAGCCTCCTCTTTACCTCAGATATCTAGATGACATCTTCATAATCTGGCAACATTCAGAAGAAGACTTTTGGGAATTTTCTAGCATTTTAAATAACCAAGATTCAAACATCAAGCTAAAAGCTACTATTAGTGGAACATCAGTGGACTTTTTAGATGCCACGATCTACAAGGTCCTCAATTTGATTCCTCTGGAAAATTAGAATATAAAGTATTCTTTAAGCCAACAGACTCGCATCAGCTGCTTCACAAAAAATCATTCCATCCTCCACACACATTTAAAGGTCTGATTAAATCGCAAATCATAAGATTTTTTCGAAACTCCAGCAACAAGCAAAATCTGAATGGTGCATGCTCTACTCTGTTTGATGCTTTGAATGCACGAGGCTATTCAGCCCGTTTTCCTCGAAAAATCAAAGCAGACACCATCAATGAGCTTGAAAATCTAAAACCTCATAGCGGACCCGAGTTGGAACCTGTCCAAATTAAACACAATAAACCAATCATGTGCTATGGATCAGTTTCTAAATGCGACAAAAACAGATGCAAAGTAAACAACTATATTGTAAACCAACAAACATTCCTGAGTTTTCAAACTAAAAATGAATATCATATCCGAACAAATATGCATTGTGATTCTGAGAATGTAGTCTATTTGATCACTTGTGCCCTTTGCCAGAAACAGTATGTTGGTGAAACAAAAAATGCATTTAGAGTGCGTGCTAGACGCCACGTTTCTGATATTAACACCTCAGCAGATACGCCAATTGCTAAGCATTTCCAACTTCCTGATCATTCAGTTGAGCATCATTTTGAAATCATGCCAATAGAACAGATTCCGACCTTCGATAGTGGATAAGAAACGAGTTCGTTTCGCAAAATACGAGAAGGCCATTGGATTAGAACTCTCCAAACAAAAGCACCATTTGGAAAAAATGTAGATTCAGGAATATCACAAAAGAACAATTATCCCATTTCAGCTCATATACAATAGACGTAATGTTAAATTAGCGAAAACCATGAAAGACGAATATTCACAATTGCAATCTAAATTAAAGAAACCAACCAAAGCACGACCAGTAATAGCTTACAATAGAAATCCAAACCTGAAATATTTGCTAGAAAGATGAAAGTTAGACCTCATAGTTCTTAATAAAAATGGCAAGGTTTCATCCCTCCCTACCTATTCTTAAATAAATCTAATCCCAGCCAAAATCAATGGTGGGGCAACATGAAATCATATCCGTAGGGCATCTTTTAGTTTTGTGACTGCAAAAGTGTGTGTGCGTCCGTGCCTTTGTTCGTATGCGTGTATGTGTGTGGGGTGTGTGCTCGTACATCCGTACGTGCGTGCATCAATACTTGTTTGGGTGTATGTGTGCATGTGTGTGTATGTGGATGTGGGTGCATTAATTCGTGAGTACATTAGTGCGTGGGTGTGTACGTGCATGCATTCGTGCGTCTGTTCTTGCATGCGTTCATGCATGCATTATTGTGTGCATTCGTACATGTATTACTGTGTGCATGTATTATTGCGTGCATTCGTGCATTCGTTCAGATGCGTGCATGCGTACGTGCGTGCGTGCGTGCGTGCGTGCGTGCGTGCGTACGTTCGTGCGTGCGTGCGTGCGTGCGTGCGTGCGTGCGTGCGTGCGTGCGTGCGTGCGTGCGTGCGTGCGTGCGTGCGTGCGTGCGTGCGTGCGTGCGTGCGTGCGTGCGTGCGTGCGTGCGTGCGTGCGTGCGTGCGTGCGTGCGTGCGTGCGTGCGTCCATTCGTGTGTGTGATTTCTCTATAATGTAGGATCAATCCCAGCCTTTACCTGTTAAAGCGAGCTACTGATTAGTTCACTTTACCCCAACTAATCTCAAGGGGGGGGACTACTCTAAGTAAATCAAAACTTGGTCTCGATAGGACAAATTTAGGTAAAGAAATTTTTAATTAAATTCCTGTTCCAATGCGGGTTTTTTTCAATGTAAAGACAGACAGACATCTATACCAACGTGTAGTCATTGGGGGAAATTCAAGGCTTCTTGACAAGTACCACTGAACATATCATTAGACTGACGTATAATCGCCAAATGTTGTAGTGTCAGATATGATTGATAGCACACTGGCCAGTGTCGCCAGTATTCGCTTTGTCAACAATGCTATCGCGCCATGCATATATAGCATTGAGAATAGACTTGCAAAGCCATGTTCAAATACCTTAGGACAAATTCAATAATAACTAGGGCAATACATAACATGTAAAACATTCTTGAGATATATTCACGTAATAGTCAGTCGCAAGAGAAGAGTACATCTGCATCAGGGCCGACCGACTGACCAAGATACAGATCGACAAACCGTCTTATCTTACTTGCCAGTCGTAATAAGGGGTTAGTAGAGAGAGAGAGAGAAAGCGAGAGAGAGAGAGAGAGAGGGAGGGAGGGAGGGAGGGAGGGAGAGAGAGAGGGAGAGCAGGCGTGGGTGTGTGTGCGTGCGTAATGGCTTTAGCTTCATCTCAAATTCGACTACGATAGCAGATATTATTAGATGCGCTTGAAGAGTAATCAGACACGGATTTGTGTTGATAAAAATGGCCGATCACAAATCTCCTTTTGGCATCTATAATATGGTAATGGGTTTTGAATAATGGATATTGAAGAGATTCCATACTTGATTTAGTGGTGAAAGGTAATCGTTCACCACTCTGTCATTGCATTAAAGATGTTATATATCATAATCTGTATGTGGATTTCGCATCAATGTGTCAGGGTTTTCGCTCCGTTTGGTCAGATGACTTTTGCTAGCGCTACAGGTAAACCGATAAATTATTCTGAGAGCGTCGTCCACATGGTCAATCTATCAACAAGGTAGAGTGGTAGAGTGTCCCATGCATCATCATTATCTGCTAATAATAGTCTGCTAAGCGTGCTACAAGGTGACCTCAAGAGTACAGGACTCTGTACACTCAAGTCAAGAATGGACCAGAGGAAGCTCTGGATTTCGGCTGAGAGCAAGACGCGGTGGGCATCAGCGAAGAAGGACTGATTGCAGCTGCAGGATGTTTCTACCACTGCAGTCGTGGAGTACAGTACTAATACAATAGTCTGGCGACGATTGTGTATATTAATTGGATGCATTTCCGATGCAGTATTATACATCTTTATCTGGACAGCTAGCCGTGGTCATTGAAAATAATACAGTTTGCATGTGTAGACCAGTGGCGTTCGCAACTGAATATAAACAGGGCCGAACTTAGAACTCAGGGGCCTTGTACAAAGTTTCTGAAATTCTTATCTCACGCCTTCAGAACTGCCGTTAGGACCGCGAGAAAGCTAGGTTCCAGGTTTGACTGCAATGGTGATGGGGGCCATGCGGTCAGAGGGCTCCGTGATTGACCACACCAGTCTTATACAGTACAGAACATAAATAATTCGACGTATTTCAAAGACAAAATAAAAATAGGTTAGGGATTATTTTGAAGATAATTGCATTGGAAGACATTGCTGACTAAGCCTAAGTATTTTTTATACCGTGATCAAAATCGTTTTTTTGGAAACATATTAAATGATTTATGAGTTGCACTATAGGCGTTGCATCTACGCAAGTATGTAACTTGAAGTTATGTAGGCCCACAAGATTAAGACAAAAAAGGATATTTTGCGTGTCATTTTTTGAGGGGCCATGGAAATGTGGTACCCGCTGTGCAAATGCACTTGCTGCACTAGCTCGCGTTCGATCGTGAATGTAAATCCATCTATTTAGCAACATTAGACCGAGGCCGTGTTCTCACTGGAGACTTACCCGGAATAGCGCAATACTGAGGTATGGCGTTATTCCCGATTAACTCTCCAGTGATCTTTGAAGGTTTGTGTATAAATGGAGGCGTGGCAGGGTTGTAGGGAGTTCAAAGAGATATACATGTAGTTAGAGTGTGAAACGTTGGTTCCAACTAACCATTAATTTGGGGATTTGGTTATAACGTGCAGATCCTGATTTATATAAGCTAGAATATGTTAGATATGACGTAGAGGACAGTGTCGTCAGCAAAGAACTGAATATCATTACGATTTGGACATATCATAGATTAGCAGCACGGAAATGAGACGTGTGGTACTCAAGAATTCATAGAGACTAATGGAGAAATTTGACCTTTGCGAACAACGTGTTGGTTATGTTTGGGCATATTTTAACCAGCCTGCTAACCGTCCACGGGAGAAGACGACACATTCACACTGCCTTTTCTGCATACAGCTTAGCGCCAGCTAACAGCGTCACAGACCACAGACTAATAACCTACATTCAGACACCAGCCATCAGTCAGTTTGATTATGTCTCACTCTGTTCATCCAAGCAACTGCTGTGATCGAGACCTCAAGCAGCGCTACTTCTTTTTAGCTTTGCTATAGCTAATTAGAAGGTTTGAAATTAGCTTAAACATATACAAACAGAATGTCTATTAAATAGTAAAGATATACAATTCGTACAGCGTGACGAACTATTAAGACATTATGACGGACTAAATCGCGTCATTGACTTGAATCTAGTTGATTACGTCATATAATTGGATTCCTCCACCACCGTGGCATATGTTCGGTACTTGGCCCATGTCATCCGTTCTGCTTACATCAGCAATCACATTGTAGCCGTAGACCTAGACATAGCAATAAGAAAACGCAGCACTGCATATCACGGTGTCAGCGAGCGTGGCCCAACCGCTGAGAAAAGCACAACGAAATCACATAACGATTCGTTACCACTCACATTACCTTACGATACGCCAAACTCTCTGTCGCTGCACCCAGTACCATTAGTTTCAAAATATTCAACAGCTTACATGTATAGTTTTCCTGGAGATTGATGTTCAGAGAGCTCAGAGTTCAATCGATCCCAACACGAGCGAGGTGTGGGTGGAGCTAGGCTACAGATTGGCGGGGCATAGCTAAAATGGGCAGGTTTCGATGACGAGAAAGGTAATCTAGATCAACTGCTTCCCATAGCTTTCAAACATTGCAAAGTCATACTCTATTTCATGCCAGAAATCACAAGTATGTTAGCACAGTCATACCGCTCTGAAACATCGGAGGCAAAGGATAAAGCTCCCTGGCCGAGAGGAACGACCGAGAAGAAGGGGAGCATGAGCAAAACATTGGGTTCATTCATCCAATTTGCAGCCCAAACGGCATTGCACATTATTGTGTAACAAGTCACATTTGTTTACAGTCATCCTGGAAGCTGTGGATTGGCGGCTATGAAATTCCCATTAAGGGTAAGCTGTTCTTCTAGGATGCTGCATGTCACTCAATAATGTTGTTCAACGGTGACTGTGGTCTTCTTGAAAACAAATACCTCGATGCGTGTCTTTACAAACACATGTGAGTCATCACGAGACATTGCAAAACTACATAGCCTCATCGCAAGCTCAGAACGCTACAGGCTGTCTATGATATGCCCACTATCCGTGAATGTAACGCTACCGCGATGATGAATAATGAGACGAAACGGAGTTAATCGAATGCTAGAAAATACGCCCGCCGGCGCTCAGAGCTTCCAGTACAAAGTGCTAATATATATCAGAGCAGACGACCCCCTTACCCCAACTTCTTAGTGCTTTTCTGTAAGACCTAAAACAACGCAATACAAGACCACAAAAGACGAACATGGGGACCTACAGTACCTTCTCTAGCAATCTTATAAAGGAAAGGCCACAGCGGGAAATGAGAGGTTGTAATGTATACGGCTATAGATGTCGTTCATATACCCATCTACCTACAGTCACGGTCAAGGTTGTTCTTACGCAACAAACATCTGAAAAAAGTAAATGACTAGGCTACTAGAAATTTCAATCTATTCGTTGTTACTAAAAGCAGCAAGAGCTACGCAAGCGCACTAGTGAACCAACGGCTTTGTACCCAACGTCATTTCATAATTATATGCCCTTTGCGATTGATAAGTCTCTTTTTAGCTTATTGTAGGAATGTCACAGTTATAGTAACTGTGTAAATATTAAAAGAATATTTGCTAGGAAGTCCTTAGACTGAGTTTCCCGAGTGGACATATTTTGAAACGCGGGAGAGTGTCTATACATTGTGAAAACTACATTTCTCGAGCACACACTGTGACAATACATTTGATTATGCTACGAGAATTCTAACGTATTTATTATATACTGATTTGCTGACTAAGAGTCCCCTAGATATATGTCGGCAGTCGTGATGACTATGCTGATAAACTTGGCATAAAGAGTGACTCGGTGTGGAAGAATCTTGGCGAAAAGCAATATAACCTGGCATGGCATGTGCATGAGACAATCATCAACTCGCAACAAGAGCAGACATGCGCAATATTTACCATTATGAAAATCATCATGGTGGGATTAGTGTGATACCATCACTGCATCAGCATGAGATCGTGCGCTCTTTTCTAATCTCCTTAGCAAATTACCACGCATACTGTCAGATCTGGCAAGTGAGATCTTCAAAGATAAATAGGTTGTGCTATCTTTCTATGTTTCACTCATCCATGTGACGAACAATTGTTGAGGTGTTACTCTGCTTAAATATTATGACAATCATAATCTATCCATGCCAATGCGCAATGGTTTATCAATTCGACTAAGTATAGTGTTCATTGCATCAAGTTTGCTTTGACAGTCCCGCTCGTATTGCTGAATACTCTGTGAGGGATGCTAGTCAAATATTATATAGTCAAATATTATATCGATCCTGTTGCAATTTCGCAACACGTAGTTGAACGTATTCTACAATTTCTGTACGAAGTCACCGTAAGGCATCACCTTTAACTTCATTACCACCATCGTCGGTGCATAATACATGGAGCCGATAATAATTATACTAAGTTCCTCTACTTGTGGAACATCAGGAAGAGGTGTTGGTTTTAAGACTCCTCTCAATTTCTGGCATAGGGTCTGCTTTAGAAGATTTTGTTAGAAACCTGTCTTTGGTAAGGAAGAAGGATGTACTAATTAGTTCATGATGGAGTGCATTGGATATGCAATACTTTCGCAACGTTGCATAGTCGATGTTTGTATAGTTGAAATTGCTTCTTTCTTGATATTAATCTTCTTGTTTTGTGCAAATCGTTATGTTGTTTCATTGTCTTTTAGAATTGGATCAACAACTTTTCCTCAAGCCCTTCTGATATAAACTAAAAGTCACCGTGTTCACCTTTCACTATTCAGTCTATCAAGAATAGGGTGACACTTCCATCCTGGATTCGTTCCTATAAGCGCGCCCCCCTGGGTAGAGAAAAAAATGTATAGGTCTATACGAGAGGACTTTCGTCGTGAAAACGACTAAGTTCATTAGAACGTGTGGTGCGCATGCGCGCACCTGTCGCTGTTTCGACGACACACGTGCAGCATGTCTAAGAGCGAGTGGTACTTTTAGTGTACCGAGTTGGTACCCTTTAATTGTCATACATTACGTATTCCCGTCCCTGCTGGTATGAATCAGAACCATAATTGGACGGGCTTTTCAAAACCATAAACCGTTTTAAAATCGGTACAGAAATCGCTGAGTTATCGCCGATTTCTCCCTGTAAATTATAGTAACTGTGTAAATATTAAAAGAATATTTGCTAGGAAGTCCTTAGACTGAGTTTCCCGAGTGGACAGATTTTGAAACGCGGGAGAGTGTCTATACATTGTGAAAACTACATTTCTCGAGCACACACTGTGACAATACATTTGATTATGCTACGAGAATTCTAACGTATTTATTATATATACCGAGTTGGTACCCTTTAATTGTCATACATTACGTATTCCCGTCCCTTCTGGTATGAATCAGAACCATAATTGGACGGGATTTTCAAAACCATAAACCGTTTTAAAATCGGTACAGAAATCGCTGAGTTATCGCCGATTTCTCCCTGTAAATTATTCTCAAAATGTAGAAATGGCGTCGTATCGTGTATATATAGTTCTAATGAACTTAGTCGTTTTCACGACGAAAGTCCTCTCGTATAGGCCTATACATTTTTTTTTCTCTACCCAGGGGGGCGCGCTTATAGGAACGAATCCAGGATGGGCGGCCCGTACCCAGCTTAGCTGGTACGGCCGGTACCCGACCGGCCGATCAGTGCTACACCGAGTTCGGTGGTGGCGCATGTTCCTGTGGCGATGGCCTCTGCCATGGGAGTACCTGTGGATGTGGCGTTGGTGGAGGCTCTGTTGGTGATGAGAGAGGCGAATCTCCCGAGTGCACATGGTCTAAAATGCATCCCCATCCCCATACCTTTATAGATATATAGTTAAATAATCAGTGATTTGTTGATAATTGCGTACACGTCACAGGATTACAGCGCGCTCATTGGCTGGTTCAGCAGATTATGATTGGTTGAGGCAGCCAGTTATGACGTCACCATGAGTATAAAAGGGGATTATTTCAGAAGATCGCGAGCATTGTCGGACAGTGGCAGATCAGTCTGGAGCTGCCCAACGTATGGGAACCTGACGAAACAACCGAAGACAGATTTATACATCATCTCAGTGTCAAGAGGTTTTCCGATCAGCCCGCACCAAAGCAGTTCCCGTCTCACTGCATTACTAACTTTAGAACTTAAATAGGTTCCTATTTTAATTACCATCTATAAGGAGCTGTTCTTGCAGTGAACCCTTGCGGGCCCGTTATGTAATTCTACGTGACGTAGAGCGCCGATGTTCCTCGGTGGATAACTCACCAGATCTGTCAGCCACGCCGAAAAGTGGACCTTCAACCACCACACTGCATGTCGTGTGTGTCCTGATTTATGTTCGACCGCAGCCAAGTAAACTTTGCCTGGTGCACCACTAGAGCTATTTGGCGCACCCCGCACCCTTAAGCTTTAATATGTACAGGCATAATTACAACTATATTAATAACCCTTCCTGTTAATGGGTTATCTTAGCTTACTTAACTTACCGTCATCGGACGGGAACTTTCACGACTACGTATTTTTATGTAGAACTTACTAGCTATTCAGCAGACATTGCTTATACTGTGTTTCACTGTCCTGGGTGTTTACCGCTTCCGTTTTGGACCAACATGCGGGAACCCTGTCTTAAGGGAAATCTACATGCGGAGACGTATCCGGATTTCAGAAAACGTGTCAACTCCCATCATAAGTGTAGTGATGTCTCAATTTCAGTAACATAGTAGCCCATTATATAAGAATGACTACTGGGTATTCAAGTAACTATACATGATATCTTTAATTACATCTTTAATTATTATAATTTATTAACATGATATCTTTAATTACATCTTTAATTATTATAATTTATTACCGCGAAAAGGTACCGATGACTAATAGGTACCGTACCGGTCCTCGGACCGCATCTTATAATTTCTTTATATTACTGTTTATAGTTCTCCTTATTTACTGTAAGGTGATTTAACTAACCGCACCGTATTTGGTCTATCAACCTGTATTACCACTGTTTTAATCTAATCATATACTGTTACCGTGTTGTACTTTGTTTGTTAGGTATATGGCCAGCGGCCATCTTGTTGATATGTTTTGCTTATTTGTAGAAAACCTAGGACTGCAGTGCATTAGGAAATACTACACAGAAACAGTTATATATGCATCACTTTCTCCCGCCACCAACAATTTTACACTGAGGTCGCTATCTGTGCTATCACTTTGTTTATCCCGCCATGCTACCGACTAAACCTGACTATTCAGCTCGATAGGATAGGTTTAATGTGGAGACAATTTCTTCGTTAGGAGACACATAGTGTACGCCTCTTTTCCGGTCGTTGTGGTAACCTAGCCCCGCACCCCAGCAAGGTTGTGTTAAATTGGCCAATATACCTATAAGGCCTCATATCTATAAGTTATTGTCTCTTTTCATGTTCCACTAAGCCTGATGGCTTCTTAATTGTTTGGATATCCCTACTAACACCGTGGGCTGGTCCGACTCTGGGAAACTATCGGAGGTTTCTGAGCGGTGATGATCAAGGTACGGTGTCACATACACTCCCCTGTATCTTAGGATACTTAGTAGTTAGTTACCCTTGCCAATGTAGGAAACACTGCGAAGACATTATAATTATTATTTTATATTTCCTTTAGAATATTGCCCCCCCCCCACACACACACCGCAGTGCATATTGGTCAACTTGAGCTTAAGCCTAACGGCAGGTCAATACTTAGATCCATAGGACTTGGTGACGGACGAGATGCGCATCTCCACCCAGCTCATTAAAATGTCTGGGCAAGATGGTAGAATCTGCCACGCCCTCACGGGAAGGACATTTGCCGTGGATATTCATGTTTCTATCCCCACTATAACGATAGGTCAGTTATAAGGATCTGCTTGTGGCAATTTCACAGCACATTGGTTGAATAAAACAGTGGACTCTTTTGGTCAACACTTTTCCTCCGCTTCGGCAGTGGGGGCATTTCCCTGTAATGGAGGCCCACACGAGGCACTCACCTCTCGCAATCTTCAGTGACGGCAGCCCGCACAAGGCTACTACTTCTCACCACAATTTGTATAGCATCTAGAAGTGAGGCACCATGCCTTTCGCCATGCTAGGAGTTTTTGTCTCCTCATCTTTTTCAGCATAGAGGTATTATAACTTATATAAAGTTAATTAGTGATCTCGTATGCGGGAGTATCCTTTGCGGTGGTACCACTGCAGACTCAAGGATCTGTGCGGTACCTCCGGTGTATCCACGTGTAGAGGTTCATAAGCTGTCTCTATGTTATGTATTATTCGAATGCGCATTGTTATCTAGCGAACTTAACGGCTTGTATAGGCTATATTTTCTTAATTAGTATTTTTAGACTTGTCACAAATCCTTGTAAGTCCATAGCTTCAAAATTGCTATGGACAGGCATACTGGTGATACCAATTCGTGGGCTGACACCATTCAATTTAATGTTAGCCGCAATGGTCGCATGGCCCCACTGGAACAATTGAGTTCCACCAGCATTAGGAGCTGGTCTTTGTTGACCACAGGTCTGCGTCGCAAGGGATCCGAAACCCCGAGACCAGGAGCTAACCAGCCGTCTCGTTTGTCGTGCACATGTGGCGTGGCGACCCAACATCAAACACAGGAACGGCCCGACGCAACCCCACAAGCTACACTCAGCACCACAGGAACCACCTCTGCATCCTCAAGTGCCGCGACTACCATCGCCGCCACACCACTGATTGCTTCAGCCACTCAGACCACTTCTTTCGGAACGTCAGCACGACCCTCCTACACTCCAATTTTAAAGGAAAGGGGACAGAAGGAAGGAAGGAGAACATTAAGCGGATCACAATAGATATTGGAGAAAGAATGGCTGCTCCAGGCCCAGACATCCCACCAGTGGACAGCGGAGACGAGACTGGCATGCTGACTACCAGGGAGGATCCAGCCTCTTTGCTGTGTCTGACTCAGGCAGACTGCCGTGTCGGAAATGTGCAGGCAGAGCTGTGCGTCTCCAAGGAGATGGCTGACTACTCTGGTCAGCAAACGTTTGTGGTGTGGTCCCAGCCTCACGTCCAGGGGGGGGGGAGGGCGGCGTTGCAAGCCCCGAGACCAGGATTGATATATGAGAGTCGCTCCGGAGGACTCACGGGTGTGGACAGCCTCAGCCTCGGCGGACTTCCTCGACTAAGCACCCCCCCCCCCACACTCCCCCAACCTCGGCCCAGACTCGAGGGACTCAAAGGAGAGGATAGCTTATGCGATGACTGGGCATCAGCGTGGGATGGCGGCCGCCTGGCCACATTCGTATTCCCATTTGACAGCAATGTAGCTAGGTTGCTTTCATCACAAGCTCTATCACCGGACACATAAATGACAACAAAATCATCAGAGAAGAATGGTATGTTTATACAGATGATTGTTAGATCTGGAACGGATCACTAAATCTTGCTTTGTTCTCGACACAATTATATTTAACTGTACATAGTATGCATTTCTTTATATGGCTAAGCGTTCACAGATAATTTTGAAAAGAATGTAACGTGAGCATGAGCGTTGTTTCCATAATATCCGGCAACCATTTGTCAGCTTATTTTTCGAATTACACAATATGTTTAAGATTTATATCTTAGTAGGTTGCGTTACCTTTTTGTATCCGATAAAGCAAATATTAAAAATGATAATAATCTAAGAAATATTACACTTAATATTTTACGTCTAATTTGAGTCGAACCTGGCTTTGCCAATAGCAGCAACTGGCTCGTCTCAAATTAGTTTAAACATAGGTAAACAGCTTTCGCGTTATGATTTCTTGAAAATGAAGCTTCTGGCGTTTCAGGGTATGAAGGGTTAGGAATTGTCTTGTATGTGTAAGGCGACACATCCTTCAATTACCGGTAGTGGGTGACTAGCCGGCGAGGCATTAATGTTGTCCTCGTCTACTGGATTGCCCTAATAACAGTCGGCATATAACGGTGCTTTCATAACAATTGATGTCTTGAAGCGGACAGAAGCGTTTCATGTCGGAACAGTATGCTGTGAAGGAATGTTTCATACGTGTATAAAAATAAGGCTTACATGAATATGCGCAGTGAATAACTATAAAACGGAGCGAAAACAGTAATTTATAGTGTAACAATGCTGTGGCATGTGATTAAGAAAATCAAAATATTTGCTTATTGAATGTCCATTAATTAGCAGGTAAAGAGAAGACTATTTTTGGAAATTTATCACAGGAGCCAGTCATTGCAGTGGTAAAATTTTCAAAAAGAGTCGTCTCTTGGCGTGCAAATGGACATTCCACAAGACCACCGCAGAGGCCGGTTTTGGCCAACTTCGGGATGAATGGTTAAGGTAGGACTAATTATTTTGGATTTTTATGTGTTACAGACTTAAGTTTAAACCGGAATTGATTGCGAATTAACCATGAGTACTGACAAGGGATCACGGTCATGCATTCTGGAATTGAGAAATAGATATATCAGCCATCATTACATCATTAACGAAGTCTTCAATGAAAACGACAGCGTGGACTCTCTCCGTGTAGAAAAAGGTCCAGTGGTGGCAGACCTGGATGCAGATATCACTGAAGTGCAAACGACACAAGAGCTTGTGGAAGTACCCTCAACATGTGTTAGGCGCATGCGGATGTTAGTCAATAACGACTACCAGACAGGCCGTGGCAAACGGCTGCAAATGGCAAAATTGATTATAATCTCATGTATTCCTATGTTGGCGCTGCTTATACAGAATAGTGTGCTCGTTGTAAATAATCTCCAACGTTTGGAGACCAAGGTTCTGGTCAGCGGAGATGTTCAGTTTAGCTTACAGACTGGTACTGTTGTTCATTATATCCAAATAGAACGTGGTACTACTGCACTGTACGTTAGTTCTGCGGGTGATAGCACTGTCTATGCGGGACTGATATTCAAGTACTCTAACACAGACATGGCCATTCTGAACTTACATCGTTGGCGAATGCTCACTCAACCTCTACACTTTCGTTCCAGGTCATCTTTCCATGAACATATTAAGCAATACCGCAGAGCTCTAAATCCTCTGAATTCCACAATTTCGGACGTTATACGGTTCTATACGGACAATAATGCTATCATTCTTAAATGGGTAACAGATAGTATTCAATATGAAAAAGGTGCTGTTTGGCGAGTCCTAGTTGGTTATCACATGTTGATACTCAGCAAAGAAGAAGCTGGTATTGAACGAGCATTGGGAAGCACTTTCTTTGCCGGAGGTAAGTGGACTATAAAATCGATGCGTGTTCTGTTGTTTTGGTTCACGCCATTGTTATGTTTCATATACTGTTCGTTAATATTTATGATAATATTCAATTTTCTGGACTAATAATTGGCTTCGTTCTTGCTTTGTTCATAGTGAAGAAGTGGGACGCTTACGGGTCTTAAACACACTCTAATCAATAGTAAATATCGATCCCTATCAATCCGAATAACTGGGCCTTCGACTCAGTCGACAACAAAGAAGATTCCAATCCGGAAAAATGTTTTCTTTTTCTGTACCGATTTCTAAATTTCTTAGCTTAACCTAACTAAAAAAACACAACTTCGGGTACTAATTATACTGATACTGATTTTATTAAATATACTACACGTTTTATACGGAATATACTTTGATAACTTTTACACTTAAAACTGGCAAATTAACTTTTCAATATATTCTACTCTAGATATTCTCAAAATAATCTAAGTTCTAACAAAGTAGTAATACGAGCACAGATATGATCAACTGATGGTAAAGTGATGATGGAAATACAGTGTAAATCGTGTATATACTGTTTACAGGAACTCAGCCTGTATTTCTGTCAATATGTCATCATTCTATTCCTTCCCAGGTTAAGGCTTCTCATTGGCTGGCCAACAAAATAGGGTGGCTTGAAACTAACTTTAGGCCAATCAACTAAATGTCAAATGTTTCCCACGGCTAGAGATCACCCAGATTAATCTAGTTCTAACTAGTTCAATCCAGTTGCATTTCAGTACTTTTTCAGGAATTAGTGCTATGCATCTTACTTTGACAATCCGATTAAAGATGGATAATTCGCATATGTGAAATTCCACATTTAATCTGATAGCGATGTATGCATTTTCGTCTAAACATTAGTTAAAGGAATATAAGGTATCAATATTCACACAGGACTTGAGATCCGGGGGTGTACAGTGAAATATATTGCTTCATATCGAAATACTGACCTCGCCATACACCAACATTGATAATTAGACATACCAACTTCATGATATCAAAATCATAAGAGTCTGCATGGGTGTTCTGTGGAAACTAATTATGTTAACCCTCCTATGCATCTAGAAAATCTTGTTTCCATTTTCAAATATAGCTTCTTACAAGCATTATCTAATAAGATAGTCATATATTATGTGCTGGCACTTTCCTTACAGGGAGTGCCATTATCGAATATGATAAAAATTGGCTAATTAAATAGTGAATTTTAATAACTGTAGCTAGTATCTTCAGATCTAAATGTGTGGCTACAAACTAGGCTCTGTTCCAGTGATATCACAAGCTACCACCAAGTGGTTGGCCTTGTTTACAGAATTCGTTAATGTTTTTCCCCAGTACCTTGAAGTTTCTCATTGAATATTCAGGCTGAATGTTTGATCACGATATTCTATCTATCAACCAGAATAGCAACGTCAGAATACACACCGTGTCTGAAAGAGATATATCCATGATAGTCACGCCAAGGTCGTACGCGAGCAACGTGCATCATAGATTTATCAATTCAGCAAATTCAGTAGTTCAGCAGAAACATATTTAGTATCTGGCAGGATATACTCATTACAGCTAGGCAGCATTTATATGCTTACATTATAACATGATTTCTCTAATAATACACCATGACACGTCGTCTGCATATGATACAGCTCTGAAATAATGTAAGATGTCTATAATGTAAAATAAAACATGCTGCTGAATATTCTAGACTTACCCTGCCCAAAAGTCACTGCCGCCTCAGGCTTCCAAACAAAATAAGTCACAAAACACATAACAGACTATTTCTTACATCGTATTCAAATTTCCACTTTGGAAAGAAAGTTGTTCACTCACTCCTAAGCTGCACCGCAGCTAGCAAGGTACACATATCCACTGCCAATCAAAAACTAATTAATAAACTGGGGTACCAAAGTGCCAGTTTACTAGACTCGTGGCGTTTAAGTATGACCATCAATACGGCCACCTGTGCGCCGGCCCCAAAAGACAGTTCATGCCCGTTATAAAGGTGATGAATGTTGAGACAAAGATGACGATGAAATCTATATTTGAGATGCAAAATAATTAACATATCATGGTCAAATAACAGGCTCGCCACCAATCGATAGGTCACGTATAGGTCAGGTCGCAAAGGTAACTGGTTGGTCAAGGCAGGCTGATTTGCAAGCCTTTCAAGACCATATTTTACAATAGGGATTTCTAATTTCGCACTGAATGAATAGTATTTTTGTTTTGTGTATAATTAAAGAATGTGGGGAATGGATTAATCAACTTTTAGCTATACCTCGCGCATCTCTATCTAAGCTCCGCCCATGGCGTGAGCGTGTGGAATCGATCTATATCCTTAGAATCCTGAATTCCCAGACTCCCAATTTCATGATAACTATACAGTTAACCTGTTATTTTGAAATGTAGCCAAGGTGCCCAGTTAAATTAGTTTCAAAATAGTTAGCAGAATGTAGAGGGTCGATGATGGCTAGGACTTTGAGCAGACACACATCGGTAGCTGTAAGGTTGGGAGGACCATTGTAGATATAGACTGATGACTATGACTACCAATAATGGATTTCAGGAATACACATAATGTTTCAGTGAAAATAACTTGGTTATGTTAATTGCTAATCCAATTAGCTATCTGTCTATCACTGTTCACTGTAAAATAGTCATAGACATGTGCTCATGTGTTATTTAATTCTTTAATTCTATCATGGCCAAAAATAAACTTCTGTGCACATAAATATCAAAACATGATACTGTGTATCATAATGGGGAATATAGCCTGGATTTAGAATACAGCTGAACAGCATAATGCAAATAGTAGTGCGCCATCCATAGCAGTGCTTCGATTTAGCTCAATTCAATCCAGAGATAAACCTTTGATCTAACTGATGTGGGGATGATTCACCCGTATTTATGCACGCCAGTTACTGTGTGGTGAGCTAGGTTTTGCTCTGGAGAATCATACATTGGTGATAGAAATATGAATGGAGTAAACATGGACTGCTTGTGTAAATATCTCGTCTGTATATCGTAATAATAATCAAAGTAACACTCACCTGATGACTATTAGGTTACTGACATGCATAGGTGCCAGATGGAGATAAATCTGTTATATTGAGTGAGTGTTGATTAATCGCAATGTACTCATAACATTGTTGGTTTAATGCATGCCATTTTCGCTTTAGCAGAATCAAGATTCCCTAGAACTGAGCATTCACAGCATCTCTAACTGTAGCATATCTGTGTTATGCGTGAATATGAAGGCTGATAATGTTGAGAGTAGGCCAGAAATGCATCACTAGGTTCAGCTGTAAAATACATTTATATATATTTAGTGATCGTGTCTGATTAAGCAGTTTAACTTATTCTAGCAAGATTGGAACGTGTGAAATTGACAACATTTTGAAAAAGATTGTTTGACTTATTTGCCAGTGGAGTTCCATTTTTGTCAACAACTGTAAATAGTAATTTTAGTAGCAAATGTATTTAGGAGAAACATTCAATGAAGAACATGACCGAGTTTGGCCTTTGGCCGAATAGAAATTGTCGTTGGAATGCCTTGTGAAATGTGTTAAGCACAACGCACACATCGAACATTTCCTGAAACATTTGTTCTGGAACAAATATTTTCGAAATCAAACCTATTTGATATTTCTGAAAATGTTTTAGTTAAAACATGTGTTTTTGTCAGTGTGCTTTAAGCGACAATTCTCGAAAACATTATTTTATAATCAATCAGAGCCATGATGAAGTACTCGCCATTTCGATATCATATCATTTCTTCACTTCAATTCAAGTAAAATGCATTTACTTATTTATAGTATTACTTACAAAGTGAATATAGGTGGCCATCAAAGGCAGTGCCTATGTGGTGACTGACCCATTACGTATAAAATTTATACGTAGCATAACATTGCATTACATTACACACGATGAATATACAGGGGACATCAGACAGTTATATACATTTGTTTATTCCGCTTGATATTCTGTAATCTTGGTCATGCACGTGAGGTGGCACTTGGGTACTTCACCCTGGCACTGATTAGTTAATTGTAAAATAACGTTAAAGAAGTGTATCGTTCAACGCACACTGCCAGAAACAAATGATTTTAACAGAAACATTTTCGAAAGTATCAAACAGGTTTGATTTCCGAAACATTCCGCTCTGATACATTTGTTCCAGACAAACATGGAACACTACGGACATTTGTGTACAACATTTGTTTCTAGTAAATATTTTGGAGAAAATGTTGGTAACGTGCGCTTAGCTTTGGTGGAATAATCCTAATATGCGCAATGCGTAGAAGGCGAGCAATATCGATAATCTGCGCCTTAACCCATTAACACTCATCAGTAAATATACGACTTATGCAGTGGTCTTGAAAAATATTCATTTTCAGTCCAAGAGAAGTCTGTTTTGGAAAATTGGCCACTGGAATGACAATCGAGCCAGTCTTTCCAGTGGGACCTTTTCAAATATAGTCTTCCCTTGGTCTGCAAATTGACATTTTCTATAAGAAAATGGAAATCTTCCTGACCAAGTTCAATGGTTAAGAGGTTAATGGATGAATCCACTTTTAGCTATGCACTACCCATCTCTATCTATGCTCCTCCCATGCATTTGTTGAACCATGAACTCCTTGAATCCCGATTTCCAGAACTCTTTACAGATAAGCAGCGCCAGCTTCAAGTCAAATTAATTTCTAATTATTCAAAAGAACGCGTATTAAATAGTAATGACAAACAATTCGTGCAACTTGCCAGCCTATTCAGCATTTGTGACCTTCATCGGGTATTTGATTGTGACATCGAATACTTGATTGACAGACTTGATTCCTCTATTAATGAATCATCTCATGTAGATGACCTTCGCTCGTTTCAGGCTGATGTGGTTGCTTTAGTATGAATGTAGATATTGAACTGCATAAACTATTTCAGGTTCGATCGGATCACTGATGGTTGATCTGGCTAGAAGAAACGAACTCCCAGCTATGTCAACTACCGCAGTGTTGTTGGCTGCAAGACTATCATGTCGTATATGACTGTGACGTAAGCCTATCAGTGACGTAATCGAGGATGCCGTCATATACTTGACTGGGAAACTGAATTCCTCTATTAATAAATCAAATCAAATAGATGACGTTCTCTGTGTTCAGGCTGATGCGGCTGCTTTAATGGCAATGCCTATATTGCTGAACTACATAAAGTCTTTCTACATCCCGGAGAGGTAACTAATTTCTCCTTATTATACATAAAATCTGTTCTATCAGCCTACTGATGGTAGGTCTTGTTAGAAGAAATCAACTGTATTGGTGTTTTTTCTAAAATCACGTGCATGTGCCACTGTCGTATATAGGTTTAGTCTTCTGAGAATGCTTTGCGGTATGGCGTGACCTTCTATGCCGTAGTTATTGCTTAACTTCTGTTTGTGTCAACCTGTATACGAATACAACATATACAATGTTATATTATCATATCAGCGGCTGCTGTCTTCGTGTTGTCTTCAGACATTTTATAATCGGTGGTAACTGGGTGTGTGGGTGTTGGGGTGTGAATCTGTTCTCGCTACGGATAGGTTGCGAAACAAATAGTCTGCTGGTATATTCAGATTGCTTAAAGGACAATGGTTAGCTCATCTGACTTGCAGGAAGAAAGATGTATACTCTTCTTTCTTCGTCCATGGTTTTGTGGGTCAACGCCAGAACATCAAGTAGTTTTAGATTTTTCATCTAAGTCAGCACGGAATTTGGCTTGAATATGGTCCATTTTGGGTCGTCTAATCGCATTAATGTTGGGATATTACAAGAATGTGTGTTTCATTGTCTCCGGGAACTTCATATATATATATATATATATATATATATATATATATATATATATATATTGGCCCACCTCTTAATGAGCATTAGATGGAATATTTCGGCCTACATCTACATGTATATTTGCAGTGATTCTCTAAACATATGTCAGACTATTACTGATGAATTATTTTCCCGGCTGGGGCTTCCTGAGTTTCGAAAGAATTCGCGTTGATTGGCATGGCTTCATTTGTCAGTGTCCTTGATCATTGTTCCTTTCGATATGTTATTAGACGTAGGGCCATCCGGGATAAAAATTAAATAAATGAATTGTAAAATTTACTAATATGTCTCCTGCAGTGCAAATCCAATTTTCACTTTTATATTTTATGCGCAAAAGAATGCTGGCGATAAGCATCGAGAAATTGCATTTCTTGATATACACTTACACTGGACGACCAAAGGTCGTTGTTCATCAGGGTGGGGCCCTGATGCAGGTACAGAATGATGATAGTGATCAATTCGACCGTTACTTTGCTGACGGCATTGTGAATAGGCTGGAGGCATGGTTCAATTGGAGCTCAACCTTAGAATAGTAGATACACAGGCCGCCTGCGTCACCCTTGCAACTGCCCAACAGAACAAGTTATGGCTATTCACATAAAGGTCTTGTCAATAACACGTTAATGGTCAAAGAGGTCAAATGTGGTCTTCGAAGTGGTCTTGATGCACGACTATTTACTGGTAAAGAGAATAAATTTCTTTTTAATATTTGGGCAAACAAGTCATTCCAATTTAAATTTTCAAGAATGGTGTTCTCATGGCCTGCAAACTGATATCAAGAAGTTCAATTTTCCTGACCAATTTTGGCCATTAAAGTTGCACATTCACACCAGAATGCTCTAAGATAAAATTAGTTAAATTGTATATATTTAGAAGCTTAAATTGTGTACATCAATGTAATGAAACGAAATAAATCTTAACAAATGATGATTTCATACCATATACATTAATATAAATTTTTAGTTGTGAAGTTTAAATAGGGGAACGTGTCTATAATTCGATTTCACAACTTAAAATGATATATAATATATTTTGAGATCATCATATGCTAAGATGTATTTCGTTTCATTACATCTAGCCACACATTCTATGCCTCTAAAGGTATATAATTTTGATCATTTTATTTTCCAGCATTCTGGTGTGGAAATGAACCTTTAAAGCAGCGGTAAACTTCTTTTAATACTCATATTGACACAGGTCTTGTTCTTGTCCACGCCACACAATGAACGATCAATATACCATTTGATGTCAATAGAGGAATCCGCTTCTACCTATAAACCGCCCATGTTTAGCTAAGCGCCAACCACGATTTTCTCTTGTTGAGATCAACTGAACCCTGAATCAATATCACAGTTATCATACTGCTAAGCGTTTGCATATATTGAAACTAATTCGATTGGCTGCTAATTTTCAACAGACTGTTTATTAAATAGTACTGACATACAATTCGTAGGCTTCTCGGATATTTCAATGTTCATGGCGATGCTGGATACCTCATTCATTGCACATTTTGATTGTGACGTGAGCTTACATGCGAGGTAAATGATCCTGACGGCATATACTTAAGTTGCAGGTCCGCTATATCTCTTGAATGTAAATTAGATGGGAAAACCCCTATAAAATCTGTTCTTGAAGTTTAAGTTCGATAATACCAGCAACGAGGAGGAAAAATAATTAGTTCGATTAACTTGTGTCTTATAATCTATTTTCCTCTAAGACGAAGATTCTCTCAATTAAATTGGTCCGTCAGTTATCGGTGAACATAATTGGCCAATGAGATTGAGAGGACTATGCTGGCTTACCTCTCAAAGAGTAGACTTGATATCGGGCGGATGGAAATCTATGCACAGCCACCCAATTCAATAATATAAGACAGTTAGTCATATATGGATTTTCTTCAGTCAGTCAGAAGCTTAGAAAGAGGATTTATGGAAACATATACCAAGGAAGATGATTGCGAGTGCTGGGAGCTGTTATCTGTGGTGGGGTTCACATCCGTCACTCACGTATCAGATGGAAAAATCAAAATTTGCCATTTGTTTACTGATACCACAATCAAATGATGTTTATACCCGACATAAAAGGGGCAATAGTCTAGCAGGAAATGTCGAAATTGTATGTATTGTGTGTAATAATTTAATAAATGTTGTGTTTAATATTTTGAATTTAATTAGACTCTGATCAAATGGAAAATATTCAACAGTTCACAGCATGGCTATCTGGAAACTTGGATTTTATAAATGCATGGCTCAAAGTGTTGAATCGATTACATCTCAGTGCCAAGTGGCGGATATTAGAGGGAGATGAGCGAGGAATTGCTAGAAAAATATGATTCCTTTATCGGTCGTGACACCATTTCTAGGAGACAAATACGAATTGATCATGGGTATTTTTGTCGAGTCTGCGAGAGAAGCTAATATCAATTGAGCCATTGTAATCTGATATATTGTTCTAGTCATTGCAATGCAATTATAGTCATGCTGTTCTAGGATAAATACAAGAAGCAGATAAAATGCCATTAAATTTATGTTTCTATAGAGTTAGCTTCATACCGACTAGATTGGGAATAAATTGGCTAAAACCCTGCTGCCTAAACACACATACCTTCACGATATACGTCGAGGGTATTTGCCAATGTTTCATATCTATGTCCATTTGCAAATCTATTTAGTGTGATTGCAGATTAGAGATCAGCTTATGACAAGGCAATGTAACCAGATCGGACCTAAAATCCACTCTAATTATATAATTCATCTGCGTTGATATATCTGAGATGCATGCAAATGTGATCAAATTGATATAAAACGTAAAAGGTTTTCAGCAAATAAGCTCTATTAGGCAGGAATCCGGGATAAACATCAAAGACAAATAGTGGTAAAACGTTTGGTATCATAAGGATAGGTACATGATATTAACATAAATTGGCATGTACTAACTCTATCAGTATGACAATGTACGTAGCCATTCACGTCCAGGACACTATGTCTCTCATTCAGGAATATTGGTTCTTCGGGTTCTCTTGCCAAGAAATGCTGAAGGTAAAGACTGCATAGAACAATTAAAGTAACAGCGTGTCCTTCTAATGCTCGATACACGTGTTTCCCATTGAGAATATGCGTTACAGTTGTAAGTGAATAGAGTCTAACCTCTAACCATACTTGATCAATTCCGCTCCCATCCACATATTTTCCGAAAGAAGCCAGTGCCCAAAACACAACATGAAGTTCACCTGGGCAAAAAGGAAACTGCTTCATGATATCTTTTCTATCAAACCACAGCTTCATTGACATATCGTACAGCTGAGGATCAAGAGTCACTACAGTGACTATGTCCCCTCCCAGTACACGAATCGTAATATTACGTGCTCTCATGAGGCCTATGTAAAGTGTGTCATAGTCTGTAGGAGCGGATCTGATCAAAGGCGCTAGTAGGCCAATATCGTACAAACTGCTATTAGAGGAGATTAAAGAATTAAATGCGGCCCATATTCCCACAACGTTGGTTTATCTTTTATGGCTACGCCATTTTGGAGCTTAAGCAGACAATTACCCATGCCATATCTGTTTTCATGTCCAAGTCTGTTACGTGGTGAAGTGTACTCAGTTTACATAAACCCTTTCTCTTTCTGGAACATATCTGCCAATTACCCATGCCAGATCTGTTTTCATGTTTATGTCTATTATATGGTGAGGTGTACTCAGTTTACATACACCCTTTCTCTTGTTGGGCTCCGGAACGTTACATCTTAACATCTCACAGCCATGACATCATCTAACGCTTGGATAATTGACGAACGGTCAATTTCAATTGGTAGCACCATGGGTGCTCTGTCAAGAGATACAGACTTGTGTGTAGCTATTACCGTGCCATGGAGTGTTCATCTAAAATCAGTTGTTTTAGATGTGTATTGTACTGAGGATTCTCATGTAGAAGAAATCCATTTTCTTCTAGTAAATGTGTATATGATTGGTGAGTGTCATTCATATTTAACACAATATGCATAGTTGGATTAGTCAGTTCAGTCTCAACTGCGTCAATTATTTCAAGATCAGATAGGAGCTGATCAAACTTTACCTGCTATTCTTGCTTAACCTGAACTAAACAACCTAAATGATATGGCATGCCCTCCGTTATTGCTTTTAATGGATCACTCGAGCACCAAACGATGCTTAGCCTTACTTTGAGGCCTACATTATGTGTTTCCCTTCCATTTCTAAGAGCTGGCTACCCATGTTTGCAGTTCACTGCTCATGAAGCTTATCTTTTGTGTATTTCTGGCAAATAACGCACATGTGTTTTTCAAAATGATGTTCTCTGGTATCCTGTTAGCACCGGATGCATCATAGGACGATGGTCGTGCCAGCTCACCTGCAGATAAACATTGTACACGATTCTAAGTGATGCAAACTCTATTTCTCCGTGTGTAACTTGTATTCTCGTATTCGTAATTAGTTTTTCAACGGATGCAATAGACGGCTTCAATACATAGTTTGTGTAGTCAGTTGCTCCACTGCTCATCTGACAAATAAAACAAAGTTGAAAAGCGAGAGATATCGACTTCGTGATGGACAATGGACGATAAATCTTCCATCTTACAGTTAATGTATCACATCTAAACTATATATTGCTGAGAATAAGTAGTAACTCTACGAATTACTACTTAGACAATATATCAAGTTAATATATACAGTGTCTGTCCTGGCATAGACAGCAATAATACGATGATATTAGTGTTGTAAATAGGAGTTTATGAGCGGCTAATTACAATTAGTATATTCCTAGCAACGACTGAGTTTATAAGGACTGTTTTTCAAGAGTTTCTAATGCTGAATTTCACAACTTTAGCGACTTCGGAAAAATTGCCATCATAATTTTTTTAAGATTGTTGTAAGTCCCTAATAACGAATAAAGTGAAATTTTACTTTTAACAGACGTTTCACATGAAATCTATTTTTATGACCCACGGGCCTACACTATAGTATCAGATTCCTTGCAGGCGCAAGTTTTGCAGGTAATTCCCGGAGACACCCAGCGTCAGAGTGCTACCTGCCCTATTTACCTAGGTAACATTCACATCAATATCACGATGTTTTACATTTCCTGAGGCACAAAAACAGCTATTGGCCACTGTCCGAGCAGTCAAATGCATAATGACATATGACTATTTTTATATTTTAAGCCAGTTAATGTTGTTACATTGACATAATCGTTAGACTCAGACACCGCATTCATTGCACAGTTACTGTATGGAATTTGTTTCTATTTGTAAGGTCAATCCTGATCACTATTATTCATATAACAATATTAATATCCAAAGTTGACAACATATGACTGGCGGGATTGTTCAGTAAGACGAAATGGTGCATTATTACAATCCATGCAACAGCGCAGAAAATGTTAGCTAGGTAATTGCATCGCGGTATTAATACGCCAAGCGGCCGTGATAACTTGGCATGCCTTCCATCTTAAGGCATAGATGATGGACTACTAGAATGTATGCTGCGAACGAAAGGGAATAGATTTTGAACGTGCTAAAATAGGTACGGAATTAAAAAATCATCATATGTTTTCGGTTGATATCATCATCATCATCATGATCATCATCATCATCATCATCATCATCATCATCATCATCATCATATGTTTCCAGACTTCTGGCTGTTTGACGAAGTCTATTACCCTATTGGCCTATATGCTTATTTCAGCTTTTAGTCTTGTATTTTCTGAAAACATCAACAATGTGCGCCGAAATCTAAGTATTGAGCATTCTCTCCGCTACCTTGTAGTGTGAAGAGGTCCTGTTGATACTGCATGTCTAATTCGGGTACTGTTTCTGACAACAGCTTTTTTCTTACGAATATGATACGACAGCAATATTCGTATCTCATCTGGTGATATGCAACAATGGGTCTTTCCGGTTTTAGCTATGCCCCGCCCATCTCTAGTTAAGCTCCGCCCAAACCTCGCTCGTGTTGGGATCGACCGATCTTTGAACACTCAGACTATCAATTTCCAAAAAAAATACACAGGTAAGCTGTTGAATATTTTGAAAATAATTTTAGCTGGGTGCTGTTGCTGCCTAGGCCTGTGTGACGTAATGATTGTAACATTATCATACACGCGCTGGGATGATTATGACGTCATACGAGGGCACGTGATGGATGGTTACTCTGAAAAGGTGAATTGTTTCCATCGTGTATGCTGTGACAGAGAGATGCTCTTCCCGCACAGGCTTTGTTTCAGCATACAGAAATTATTTAGCATATGTAGATAGTTGATCCACAGTTGATGAGTAAAGTGTGCTTGGCTTATGGAATGTAATATATCAATCAAGCATTTGATCTCTTCAAATTTCACCAATATTCTTGACAACAGTTCATGTTTATCTATGGCACCAATGCCTGCGATCATTCAATGGATCGTGACGATTAGAAATGAGATCACTAATTGGGGTAATCCAGTTTCTCCACCAATCAATTGACGTCATAACCAACTACATAAAGTGTAGGATGACGTCATAATTAATTACGCCATGACTGACGTAGCTAAATCCCTCACGAACGCTTAATTGATGACAGAATAAGCATTGGTGTACGAATTGTATGCCATTTCTATTTAATAAACATGCTGTTGAATATTGTGTAACTAATTTGACTGGGCGCTGTTGCTGTCAAATTAGTTTCAAAATGTTCAACAGCATACCTGGAAATTGATAGTCAGAGAGTTCAGGGATCGATCACTTCCAACTGGAGCGAAGAGTGGGAGAGCGTAGCTAAATATGGGCGGGGCATCGCTAATAGTGGATTCATCCATTGCTGTCAGTAATGCCAACACACCAGGTTCAATGTACGAGTCCTTACGCGCACTCCAGTGCACCATAATTATATAATCGAAAAGTGAGCACTGATTCAAGATACGAGTCCTTACGTGCACTCCACTGTACCGTAACTATAGTATCGGGTAGAGCGGGCACTGATTTCCTGGCATTTTCCCATGCAATCCATGGCAAAGCGATTCATTTCGGGCTATAACCCGCTCATTTCTAGCCCAGCTGTTCCCGTATTTTAAGCATGTTGAACTCGATTTAAAATATTGAAGCCTGAATTCCTAGAATATGCATGTCAAGGTCGCTATACAGGCGAGTTGATGAATATTCTGAAACTAATTTGAATGGTACTGCAACTTCCAAAACAGTTCAAAATCAAATCAGTTTCAGGATAGCTAACAAAATAATTATTAAATAGTAAATTCATTATAAAGACGTACAATTCGTACGCTAGTGACATACCTTTTGCTGTTTATGGTGAAGGTATATGGCAATTATGATTGTGATTCCAGCTACCTAGTAGCGTAATATATTATGATGGCAGATAGATACTTGAGTGACATATTGGAACCATTCATTGTGCTTGCAGTTAATTCAAGAAGCAGTGCGTTTTTCATAAACAGTGCAATCATCGTAGAGTCTGTCAGGATTTAGGCACACGTGAATTTCTTGAAGCCCAAGGCAAATCACACGCGTCTTTCTGAGCTAATGTATAGCTAATATTGCATACAGTAGGGCGCTACGCTACATATGCATGCGCTAGTGCATCTTGCTGATTTAATCTCATTCGTGCGTGTCGAGCCTCTACCACAACCCAAAACGTTTGTTGGAGAATGTTAAAGAAATTAACACCAACCAGTCAACAAGTTCCATCATGGAGAGTCCATGTCTATTTCCAAGCGGTTTATTGGACATATTCGCGCAGTTATTCGGCAAAAGATCAATTTCAAGAATGCCTGTGCGTGTGTGTGCGCGCGCGTGTGTGCGTGCGTGCGTGCGTGCGTGCGTGCGTGCGTGCGTGCGTGCTTTCTGGACAAGCACACGATTCGGTTGAAACTAATTGTTAGAATGCATATTGACAAGTTATATGCATTGCTGAACCGAAATGTGAATACTGGATCAAATTGCATTATACCACCTCAATTCATATTTAGAAAGGCTTTGTCATGCGAATAAACCGATGGAAATGGATGCTTGATATAGGAGGGTGTGTAAACAGTAGAGATGCTGTATCTTACACGGCATATAGCTTCCTCCCAAGTACAATGTATGGTTGATTTATAGAAAGATATTATATAAGTAAAAATAGCTTTATATATTTTGTTTTTCATTAAGAAATAGATAAAGGTATATGGTATTAATCTATATAATTATGTTTATTTATGAGTGGTCATAATCGAACACAAATGCAGTCAATCAGTTTTGGTTTCGACTTCACCTTTATTTTCCCAGCGTATGCACGCATAGAAGATGAGCGGCAATATATAAACTAGGACTATAGAGCTATAGTGGATGCTTTGTGTGAATATATCAATAAATATAAAACTAATTTTGTACATTTCGTTTCTTGGATACAACCAGATATTTGCATAGTCTTAATTAACACAGTTTAGTCGCCTACCAGAAATATACATTTTGTACTGCCACTAATTGACGCCGTAATGCTTTCCTAGTTATGTTTCCTGAATTGCCATTCTTGCGTAGTTATATATTGTCTGCAGTAAGATTGAATGCCTTTTCCATTTTCTGTAATTTTGCAAATTGAGCAAGATCCATATTCTCTTTCAATGTCCTGTCATTGATGGACGTCATTGAAGCCTTGATGTATCAGCGTTCTGTGCTTACATAAATCAATGGTTTCTCAGTATGGCAACATTAACCCATCCTGGGTAAATAACGACTCAAAACGCACAAATTACTACATATATCGATTCACCTTTCCAGAGTATCCATCCATCATCTGACCTCGTGTGACGTCATAATCATCTCAGCGCGTGTATGGTGACGTCACAATCATTAAGTCACAAAGGGTTCCATATAGACCGTCATGAAATCTCAAAAAGTCCGACACGTTGTATAAATTGTATGTCTGTAATTCTTTGCTATTTAATAAACATGCTGTTGAATATTTTGAAACTAGTTTGACTGGGCGCTGTTGCTGCCTTAGGCAGCAACAGCACCCAGTCAAACTAGTTTCAAAATATTCAACAGTTTACCTGTGTATTTTTTTGGAAATTGATAGTCAGGATGTTCAGAGATCGATCGATCCCAACACGAGCGATGTGTGGGTGGAGCTTAGATAGATATGGGCGGGGCATAGCTAAAACCGGAAAGGTCCATTAACCGTTATTTGATCAAACTTTTAAAAACAAATTGAAATTTTAACTCGTTTAATACCCACGTGACGGCCAATGTTATTTACAAAGATGGTTCTATATTGGCCTGGAAATGGTTATCTCTCAAGACGACTGCGCAGGTAATTTTTGAGAAGCCTATTTGTGAAAATGCATCACTGTTATCGTGCCAGCCATTCCAGTGATACATTTTCAAAAATAATCTTCTTTTGACAAATGAACATTTCTCACAACCATTGCAAACAATTAAAAGTTTAGGTTGTCACAAGTGGGTGTACCAAATACATTAAAACGTCACCCGGTAGCGGATCTATGAGACCACATGGCTTAATCCCATATCCATTACAGCAAGAAATCACTGCTTTTGTATGATGTAAGGACAAAACTGTTGTATATTTTGACGTATTTTGCATGGCATATTTTGAGACTAATTTGACTGGAAGCTGTTGAACAACAGGTTTTACCTGACGTAGTTTCAAAATATGTACCGCGCCAGCTTTTCTGTGTAATAGATGCCTTGACATCGGATTAAATGATTAACAAACAACTCTGTTTCTGGTAACAGGTACGTCGCCGGGTTAGACAGACGTTCATGTACTGGTCAGATTTTATGCTTTGATTTATTTGTGATAGGTCGACTTATTTGCCGGTAGTAGCTATTAATTCACGAATCCAGTTTCTTGCTCAATCATGTGACGCCATGATCAACTTCATGACATAATAGTAGTTGACGGCATAGTCAATTACAGCAGGAATGGCTAGATGTAAAGGCTTAGTACTCCGGCGGGGTGTACGAATTGTATGTCTTTACTATTTAATAAGCACGCTGTTGAATATTTTGAAACTAATTTAACTTCACGCTGTTGCTGACATAAGCATCAAGTCAAATTAGTTTCAAAATATTCAAATGCTTAACTGCACCATTTTCTGGAAATTGGGATTCTGGAAGTGCCGGGATCGATCTAATCCAAAACGAGCAAAGCGTAGGCGGAGCTTAGCAAAAGATGGGCGGGGCATAGCTAAAAATACTGGATTGCTCCCTTGTCAACCTAATTGTTATGTTTCCTTCATTTGCAGAAAATAATTATTTATCATTTGATGCATTAGTCGGGATTTCAGAAAATATGTCTGTAAAATTGTGTAAAGCCAAATTCATTGGATTTAACCGTAATATTCTTTACTTTGAGTGTATAAAATACTGTTCGTCTCAATGGCTGATTATCATGGATTCAGTTTATCTCGAATGAAAATATATATATATATATATATATATATATATATATATATATATATATATATATATATATATATATATATATATATATATAAATGGCATGTGCTTATAGACATCTTTTCAAGTCTCCTATTAAATTGTACTATGTAGATGATAACAAATTGATTGCAACATAATCGCTAGAAATCTGTGTCGCCATGTTTAATGTGTTTAGTCATTGGTGGTAGCTGTGATAATCATACGTTGTGTAGAGTGGGCGCATGTATGTGTATAGAAATAGGTGCCTGTCTCCTGGCTAGAGTTATTCTACATATGTGAACTTAAATTTGACGGTGAACTAATTTATGTGATCCACCATATTTAGTGAAGATTTACTTTTACTTGCTTAGTAACTCTGCTAACGTAATCAACTTTTCATTCCGGCGATATCCAACCACGCTTGCTGCAATAGGAAGCAATGTGATTGTAGTATGTGTTACATTCCAATGCAAGCTTAGACTTTCTTTGTTACATTCCAATGCAAGCTTAGAATGGCCTCTTTGTCACAACAGTTTTGTCATTCCATGTGGATAATGCGTTACTAGTCCATGACCCAAATACCAATTAAATTATATCTCGGGTATATCACTCATATGTAGAAATATATCTTGATTAGATTATAGGTCTACATGATCTTGGCGAGACATTCCACGCAAGTCGGCTTTGTCATCATCGGCTTGTTTTCATAAGAAAACTGATTTTACGCACCGGAGACAGGCTATATTTGACTCTCGAAAATCTTTATGAGGATTAAGTAATCCTAAATATGAATTTCCCATATCAATGACACCCGGCCACTCACACTAGCTTTACCAGTCTGTCTGTAAAATATTGTAAGATCGTCTTCCCCATATGTCGTGTGTGTACGACGCGGATGTAACTAAAAGTGTAGTTCCGCTCGGTGCGCTTAACCTTTAGACATTTATATATACAACTGACTAATAATGAAATGTTTTAACAGCGTTACACAGCCTCACCAATATGGTAAGTTGTTTAGAACAAAGTAGTATGGGTAAGATGTATAAAGCAGAGTATTGTGGTCACAATAGGGGTGGGGTGTACGGGGGGGGGGGGGGGGGTCGGAGAGGGGATGGCGTGGCGTGTGCATTATAATCTGTTTAGCCACCTACATGGCGAGGCTGTGTAAAGCTGTGTACAACAATTTAAATAAACTGTGCTCAATGAACCATTAAAAGAACAGCATATCGCAATTCTGGGTGGACACAGGCCTGATGAACAGCATGACATGCTAATGCAAGACCATTTCTGTCCCACGATAGCATTACTACATTGGGCCAACGTCGGTGATCTGCTGGCACGATTGCCATTTACCTTTGGCCATTGGGCCATCGTTGGCAATTTGTTCGCGGTTTGTCATTTTCGCAAGCGTGCGATTTGTCTCTTCCATGCAGTGTTGCATATGTGAGCATGTATAATTTCATACAAATCATCAATTTAACCTGGAACTTGTCATCTAATAACATCATAATTCTATGTAAATGTCTCATGGTTATTCAGACTAATGGATCGACTTGACTATGCTAGAAATTGCACTACATAAAAAAACCATTGCTAATTCAACAAAAGAAACTCGGATATTTGACCGGATGTCCGGAAATCCGGAGCCCTGTTAAAAAATCAGCATTTTAAAAAAATCTGGAGAAATGGCCGGCGTGCATGCATTTGGGTTACAGTTGTTTGGTCAATGCGGGACTAACAGTCGTGTTATCGAGGTCCCATCCTCGCCTTTGGATGGTGGTGTCATCGTGGGTGTGGATGCTGATCTTTGCCTGTTAAAACTCTATATATAAGTTTGAAAGGCACTGATCATCTCCCTCGTCTGCATCCAGTGGCTGAGTACAACAATAGGTAGGCCCTTCAATCCATGAATAGTAACACTCACTGGAAACATATTATTTCAAAGAGCACCAGGTTATAATCGCAGGATATTCTGTTTACAAACACTACATTTTCAGTTTCAGATGTTATTCTTTATTTGATCACGTGACAATATTCTTATTTATTTACTTTTACTTTAATTAGCTTATAATTTAATTTCTTTATATTTTCTATCTCCGTTTTGCCGCATTTCTGTATATAATCCTTTGTTTACAGACTACCCTCCAGCCCGCCCCCTAGGTTATCAACAATGAGTTTATCTCTTTAATCCATTTATTACCCACTCAGACACCTGCGAGAGCTTAAGAACGATAGAGGGTGAGGAGAGGGTGGGTGTTGGGGCGGGGAGGGGGGGGGTTGGGTGTTGAGAGGAGGAGAGCGAGAGAGAGAATGTTATCTTATGTTAAATATTGAAATAACTTTCAACACTTTATGAGGTCATTTTCACGAATGCAGCAACTATTATGACGTCATGACCTTCGTCATTGGGTATTGTTACATCATAATTAATCTGCGCATTAAGACGAAAACACGATGTTCGCTCGGGGGTAGGGGTGAGGGGAGAGTACCGTGTAGTATAATCCTCGCTGGACAGCAGTGCATAACTAGGTATGTCTACTCTAACACAACGCATCCATAAAAATTAATGCATCCGATATTCAGATGAGTATGTACTCGCGACATGGAAACTCCATATTCGTGTCCGTCGGTGTGCACTGTGTCACCAACTTCATTTTAAGATCGTTAACTATTTTTGGTACCACGGTGGAAACGGGCGTGTTTTACTTCAGTCACGCTAGAGCAATTCCTTCTCTGTACTTGTAAAACAATATCTAGTATCTTCTTATTTCTAACAGGATATTTCGAAAACGAAATGACTTTTTAGTCAATGTACTTGTAGATGTCAACGACCCTCAGAAAACTTACTTTCTAATAAAATTAGGGGTGTTTACTATCCAGCTTCTGCTAATTTGAGAGCATCTCTGCAATTAATCAGAGGAATTATAACGCAGAGCCTCCTGACTGAGCTAAGAATAATACTCGGATGCTCTAAACGACATCTTTCCCCCAATACGTGCCAGTGACACGCTGAGGTGACGTTGATTCCCGCCGGCCATCGCGATATCACTATATCCAGGAATCCACAACAGATGAAGCAACGAGTCGGAGAATCTGAGAGATGCTGAGACGCGGCGAGCGTTATTCCGGGTAAGGATGAACGCTCTGCTTTTACACTTGTAACCATTTCATGATGCGACATCAAAACCGGCCTCTGCGGTGGTCTTGAGGAATGTCCAATCGTAGGCTAAGAGAAGATTATTCTCGAATATTTACCACTTGAATGGCTGCCTCGGTAACAGAGCCAGTCATTCTAGTGGGAACCATTCAAAACGTGTCTATTCTTAGCCTGCAAATGAACATCCCCTATGCATATATTTTATATTCTTGAATAAATTTAGCCATTAAGGGATTAACTGATAAAAGTCACGTGTCTAAGTGTTACGTCTCATATTCAGGAAAGGTGTTGTGTATTTTGAATATAATTTGGCCGGAACCTGTTAGGGCTATACCCAGCAACAGCTCACAGTTAAGTTACTTTCAAAATATTCAATATAATTATTCCCTACATCATAAAGATGTGTCGTTTCTCGGCAGCAACATTTAAGTATTTAAGGCATAGATTTTGTAAAGAAAATCAAAATATTCGCTTATTGAATGTCCATCTGCGGACCAAGATAATACTATTTTGAAATATTACCACTGGAATGACTGGCTCGGTAACGGAGCCAGCCATTCCAGTGGTACATTTTCAAAAATAGTATTCTCTTGTCCTGCAAATGGTTATTCCTCAAGACCATTGTAAAGGCCGTGTTTTTTCCGGATTCGCCAGGAAAGGGTTAAAGGCTTAGCCTACCCAAGTATAACAAAATTGCTTAAGTGAGTATGTGCGTTTGATCTAACGATGGAGTTCGTGGGACAATATGTTAATTAATTATAGACCAATAGGAGGTAATGGCATGGATCAATGATGCTCGCACGGTAATATTCTACGTACACCATAGAGACTGTGTAGATAATGACAATTGCAGACCAGCATTAGCTTGTGACCATTGGTAGGAACTAGTCTGTTAGAAAAAATAAGAGAACTAAAACTGCGTGCCATTTATATGGTTATTATATAGGATAAAGATTTAATTCAGTTCAAAATCACAATTAAAATTAAATATGAGTGCAGCTCAAGAGACAAAACGATATAAAGTAGAAATTGGCAATGGACATACCAAGTATCACACGAGTAACGATGTATTAAATGAAAATCAAAACGGAAATCTGTCGTGTGTTGATATAAATTCAATGTTGGCACAGTTCGACGAGGAAGTTACAGATGGCCAAACGCCGGAAGGTTTCGTCGCAATACCGTCAACGTGTGCCGGCCAAATACGGATGTTCTTCAACAATGACTACCACACATCTCGCGGCAAAAGGTTGCAAATGGTGAAATTAATAACTGTATCTTGCATTCCTATGTTGGCGCTGGTCATACAGAATATAGTGCTCATAGTAAGTAATCTCCGTAATTTGGAGACCAAGGTTCTGGTCAGCGGAGATGTTCAGTTTAGCTTACAGACTGGTACTGTTGTTCATTATATCCAAATAGAACGTGGCACCACTGCACTGTACGTTAGTTCTGCGGGTGATAGCAATGTCTATTCTGGACTGATACTCAAGTACTCTAATACAGATATAGCCATTCTGAACTTACCTCGATGGCCAATGCTCACTCAACCTCCACACTTTCGTTCCAAGTCAGCATTCCATGAACATATTAAGCAATACCGCAGAACTTTAAATCCTCTAAATTCCACAATTCAGGAAGTGATACGATTCTACACAGACGATAATGCTATCATTATTAAATGGGTCACGGACAGTATCCAAAATGAAACAGGGGATATTTGGCGAACTCTAGTCGGTTATCACATGTTGATACTCAGCAAAGAAGAAGCTGGTATTGAACGAGCATTGGGAAGCACTTTCTTTGCCAGAGGTAAGTACACTAGAGACTCGATGCTTGTTTTGTTGCTTGGTCCACGTCGTTGTCATGTTTCATTTATTATGTGTTAATGTTGATGATAATATTCAATTGTACTGACTAATAATTCACCTTTCCAGAGTATCCACCCATCATATGACGTTATAATCAAGTACATGATGTGTAGAATGACATCATAATGGATGGCGCCATGAATACCGTCGATAAGTACGTCACGAACGCATACTTGAAGACGGTCTATGGGTTGTTGTATAAATTGTATGTCTTTACTATTCAATAAATATTCTGTTGAATGTTTTGAAACTAATTTGACTGGGTGTTGTTGCTACCATAGGCAACAGCAGCATTAAGTTAAATTAGTTTCACAATACTCAACAACAACTTAGCTGTATAGTTTTCAGGAAATTCTTAGTTAGGGCATTCGGGGATCGATCTATCCCAATACGGCGAGGTGTGGGTGGTGCTTAGCTATATATGGGCGGGGCATGGCTAAAAATGGAACGACTCATTGGCTTCATTCTTCCTTTGCTCATATGGATTTCATATTTTTTCCGGGAAGGAATAGTAGGCCTATATTACCTTGTGAATATGTATCGAAAGTACGAAATGGACAACTCCGCCTATAGCTATGGGCCACCTATCTCTAGGTAAGCTCCGCCCATGCCGTGTATATATATAGACTATAGAGCTATCCGTGTGGATATTTTGAAATTAATTTAACCGGGTGCGGTTTCTGCACTATGTCTATGGCAGCAACAGTGACCAGTTAGATTAGTTTCAAAAAAGACAACAGAATATGTATTAAATGATAAAGACATACACTCAGTACACCTTGGCCGACTATTAAGAGTTCATGATGGGATTAGATACGCCATTCATGGCGTACTATGATCGTAACATCAGCCTACCTGTGATCGGACAGATGAGATTCGTATCTTGTTGATACAATCGGGAGTTTCTACTGCAACTGCGGACGCTTGTCCATGTAGCACGATAACGTCTATGAGTTTGAGCAGACACCTTTGTTACCTGTAATGTTGGAACCACCGTTGTAGATATATACGTATAGCTAGGAATACCAGCAATGGATTTCAGGAGTATACATACTAGTTTATATAAAAATAGGTTGGTTCTAGTAATTGATAACCCAACTAACTATCTGTCTATCACTTGTGATTGTAAGGTAGTCTTAGACAGTTGACCAAATGGTATTCACTTCTAGCACGGCAAAGAATAATCTTCTTTGCACATGCATATCAAAACATGATACTGTGTTCCAGAACAGGGAATATAGCCTGGATGGATGATACAGTTGAACAACTTGACGCAAATATTACTAGGTAACACTGATGCCATTTTGAAAAAGGATTGTTTAACTATTTGCTAATGGGGTGTCATTTTTGCTAACAACTATAAATAGTAACCTTAGTAGTAACTGTATTTGGAGAAACGCTCAATGAAGAATGTGACCTAGATTGGCCATTGGCCGAATAGAAATTCTCGTTACCATGCCTTGTGAAATCCATTAAGTCCAACGCACAAAACAAACATTTCCAGAAACGTGTGTTCTGAAACATATGTCTTAACCAAATGTTCGTTATGTGCCTTGAATGTTTCACTCAAGCGAATGTTTCCCAGGAAACCAAACCTTTTTGATATTTCCGAAAATGTTTCAATTACAACATTCGTTTCAGTCGGTGTGCTTTGAGCGAAACAATTCTGGAAAACATTAGTTTACAGTCAATTAATCAGCACCAGGATGTTATACTCCCCATTTTGTTATCATATCATTGTTCAATTCAATTTAAGTAAATTTTATTTGCTTATTTATAGTATTACTTGCAATGTGGATATAGTGGCCCACCAAAAGCAGATCCTATGAGGTGACGGACCCCTTACATATAACATTTACACATGGCATAACATTACAAACGATGATGACATTAAACAGTTACATACATTTATCTGTTCTTCTTGATAATCTTTAATCCTGGTGCTAGACATTATATATAAATCCAAGTGATTATGCTTCAATGGTGTAGGAACACGCACATTAGCTGACACATGAGTACATCAAACGAGTATGATTTCTGAAACATTGTGCACTGATACATTTGTGTCAGGCAAACAGTAAACGCACTCTGCGAACATTTGGGTACAACACGTGTTTCTAGTTCGTGTGTTGGAGCAAATGTTGTTAAGGTGCGTTTAGCTTTAGCGGGAATAATCCTATTATGCACATTACGTAGTCAATGTCAATAGTCTGCGCTTTAAGGGATGAATCCAGTGTTAGCTATGCGCTACCTATCTCTAGCTATGCCCCTTCCATGCTCCATGACTCCCAATTTCCAGAAAGCTATGCTGATAAGTAGCACCACCGCCAGTTCAAATTATTTTCAAAATATTCAAAAGAACGTTTATTATATAGTAAAAACATACAAGTTGTACAACTTGGCATACTATTATGCGTTTATGACAGACTTAGATATGCTATTCCTGACGTATTTGATTATGACGTCATATACTTGACTGACAGACTGGACTCATCTATTAATAAATCAAATAACGTAGATGACGTTCACGTTCCTCAGGATGATGCTTTTGCTTTAGTCTCCATGTGTATATTGAACTTCATGAAATGTTTCAGGTTAGAGTGGAAGACTGATGGTTGGTCTGGTTAGAAGAAACCAACTACAAACCACCAACTATCATAGTATTTCTGAATGCCATACCACCATGACGTAGTTGACTGTGATGCCAGCCTACATGTCGCGGAATTGATGATGAAGTGATATACTGACAGACTGAACTCCTCTATTAATAAATCAACTCATATAGGTTACGTTCACTTGCTTCAGGCTGACTCACTGGTTTCTGGCTTCAGGTGTATGCCGCTGCTTTAGTGACAATGCCTATATTATTGAACTGCATACCATGTATCAGAATAATGATGGTGGGTCGGGTTAGTAGAAACCAACTACCACGGTGGTTTTTTTAATCACGTCCATGTGCTACCGCCTTATACGGGTTTAGTTCACTATTACACTGATGCGTTCTCACTGTGAATGCAGTGCGGCTTTGTTTAATCTTCTATGGCGAGCTAGTTGCTCCGCTTCTGTTTGTGTCAACCTGTGTACAAATACAACGTGCACAGTGCTGCATTATTATACCAGTGTCTGCTGTCTTCGTGTTGTGTTAAGCCATCTTATAATCGATGCCATCTGTGGAAGTCTTTTTTCTTTACTGATAGATCGCGAAAGACATAGTCTGCTGGTATATTAAAATTTATTGAACGACAATAGTAAACTCAGCTGGATCCGCAGCAGGACGACAGCTGTATATTCTTCTTTCTTCGTCCGTTGTTCTGCTGTTCAATGCCAGAGCATCAAGTAGTTGAACCTTTACATCTAAATCACCCCTAGCAGTTGGCTTCAATATGGTCCCTTGTGGTTCGTCTACTAGTATTAGTGGTGGGGCATTACAGCGGGTCTGTTCCATTACCTCTGGTAACTTCAGATATAACAGCATATGTCGTCCAATGTAGATCTATGAGCCCACTTATTATTAAGCATTAGTTGGAATGTTTCAGCCTACATCTATATTTACAGTGAGTCTATAAACATCTGACCGACTATTACTGATGAATTATGTTGCCAGATGGGGCTTCTTGAGTCTCGAAAAAACTCGCTTTGATTGGCACGACTTGAATATTTTGCTAATATGTCTCCTATAGTGCAAATCCAATTCTTATATTCTATTCTATGGGAACACGAATTCTGACTACAAGCAACGAAAAATCGCATTTCTCGTGATACACTTACAGCTGTGTTCATCAGTGTCATTGGCCTAATGCAGATACAGATGGTACGGATCAGTTAGACCTTCACTTTGATGGCCGCATTGTGAATAGGCTGGAGGCACGGTTTAGTTAGAAGGCAAGCTTAGACTAGTAAATATACAGGCCGAATGGATCATTCTTGCAACTGCCCAACAGATCAAGTTATGGCTATACACACATGGGTCTGGCCAATAACACTGTAATGGCCAAGTAGGTCAAATGTCCCCATCGAAATGATTTTGATGAATGCCAATTTGTATGTAAACTAATACATGTGTTTTAAATTTTAACTAAACCAGTCATTCCAGTTTAAATTTTCAAGAAGGGGGTTTCTCTTTGCCTTCAAACTGATAAGATTAAAGCAAGAATTTCAATTTTTCTGGCCGATCTTAAACCATAAAAGCGGTATACATAGACTTGTCTTATTACTCATATTGACACAGGTCTCATTCTTGTCCACGTCATACAATGAACGATTGATATACCATTTGATGATGACTCCGATTGCACAATAATAGAGAAATCCACATTTAACTATAACCCGCCCATTTTAGCCAAACTCCGCCCACGCGTTTGCCATTTTGGAATCAATTGAACCCAGAATTCCCAGAATTCCAAACTCAAGGTAACTATACAAGCTTTTGAATATATTGAAACTTATTTGATTAGGTGCTGTTGCTGCCAAAGTCCAACAGACCGTTATTAAATAATAAAGACATACAATTCGTAGGCTTGGCTGACATTTCAATGTTCATGACGGTGCTGGATACCTCATTCATTACACATTTGGATTTTGACGTGAGTTTACGTGCGAGGTAATTGATTATGGGCTCATTTTCTTACGTGACAGGTCGAATATATCCCTTGAATGCAAATGAGATCAATAACAGAACTATCAAATCTGTTCTTGAAGTGTAAGTTCGATGGTATCAGCAACGAAGAGGAAACATAATTAGCTCGATTAACTTGTGTCTTATGATCTATTTTCTTCTAAGACGAAGATTCTCTCAATTAAATTGTTCAGGTAGCTATCGGTGAACATAATTGACCAATACAAGTAAGAGGAATATGCGCTCGTACCGCTCAAAGAATAGATCTGATATCTGACGGATGGAAATCTACTCCTAGCCACCCACTTCAATAACATAAATCAGTTAGTTATATATGGATTTTCTTCAGTCAGCCATCAACACTGAAAGAGTATAAGTATTGAAACAGATATATATCTTCCCCGATAAAACGGAAGGTGATGTTGAGTGTTGGGAGCTGTTAGCGAAGGGGTGATCAGATCCAGCACTCAAGTATCTGACGTCAGAATCAAAATATGTCATTTGTTTGCTGCCGTCACAATCATATGGCGTATGCCGGCATGAAAGGGACCAGGTCCGGCAAGAACTGGCTGAATTATATGTGTTTTGTGTAATAATTTAATAAAAAATGTGTTGAATATTTAATTAGACTGAACAAATGAAAAGTATTCAACAGTTCAGAGCATAGTTCTCTTGAGATTTTGGGAATGCATGGTTCAAAGTGTTAAATTGATAAAGTCTCGGTACCAATGGACCATTCCAGTTTTAGTAATGTCTTGCCCATTTCTAACTAAGCTCCACCCCACCACGCTTGTGTTGGGATCGATCGATCTCTGACCTCTCTGGAAAAGAATTTCCAGAAAACTATCCAGGTAAGCTGTTGACTATTTTGAAATTATTTGACTGGCAGCAACATCACCCAGTCAACTTAGTTTTAAATTATTCAATAGAATATGTATTAAATAGAATAGACATACAATTCGTACAATGTGTCGGACTATTACACGCTTAAGACGGACTAACCCGAGTTATTTAACGAGACGTAATGATTATAACGCCATCCAACATGTCACCCAGCTGATTATGACGTCATATGATGGATGGATAAACTGCAACGGTGAATTGGCGGATATTAGTGTGAGATGGGCGCGGTATTGCTAGAAAAAACGGATTCCTTTATTTCTAGTTTATAATTGACCATGGGTATTTTTTTTATCGAGTCGGTGATAGAAGCTAACATTAAGTGAGCTATTTTAATCCGGTATATTGTTCTAGCCATTGCGATACAATTATTGTCATACCCTTCTCGGATACATACGAGAAGCAGATAAAATGCCCTTAAATTTATGTTTTTGTCAATAGAGTTAGCTTAATGCTGACTAGGTTGAAAACAAATTGGCTAAAACCCTACTCCCTGAACACACATACGTTCACGAGGTACATCCAGGGTACTTTGTCAATGTTTCATATCTGTGTCCATTAAGAACGGTATTTGGTGTGATTGCATAGTAGAGATGTGAACCCTATCGCAGGACAATGTAACCCGATCAGACCATTGAATCTCTTCTAATTGATATTTCCGAGATGCAGGGAAATGTGATCAGATCGATATAAATCATAAAATGATTTCCACAAATAATATCAATTAGGCTAAATTCGAGTTAAACATCAATTAAGAATTCCAGAGTAATGGTGATAAAAGGTTTGGCATCATAAATATATCTACATGATATCCATATAAATTGGCATGTATTAAGTCTATCAGTATGACCATGCACGTAGATACCCACACCCAGGGCACTATGCATGATGACAAGTGTGTTTTACTTGTTTGTATCTACATGCGAGCGAGCATTCACGATTATGCATGAATGTGTGTTTGAGTATGCATGCGGTGACGTACGCTATATCACTAATTTGATATCAAACAATGAATGTGCGTGTCTCTGTGCATACACACATGCCAGCATATGTACGTGCGTGCGTCCGTGTATACTGCGTGGCTGCGTGAGTGTGTGCACATGTGTATGAGCATGTGTGCGTATAATTTACTTGTACATGTTTTACGTGTGCATGTGTTCGTGCGTGTGAGCGTGTGTGTAACCATGTGGCGTTGGTATTTTATTCCTTCCACTATTTGCTTGTGAAATGGATCGTCCACACATTAACGTTATTTGTACAAGAATGCCGCATGTTCGATTGCTATATCTGTGTCTCCCATCAATCATTGTACGGTTTTCATTGTTATTCTATGACACTTGTATTTAGGTTGACTGACAGGAAGCTGATGCAAATTAATTTCAAAATATGCACAACAATACTTATCTTGCCCCTAAAAACGTTTGCTGGTCGTGACCAATTGTAGCCACTGCAAGTTGTTGATTAATGGTGTGACTAATATAAAATATAGTCTATTGTCTGATTCTTTGGAGTTTGCAGACGCAAGGTTTGCAGTCATGCCCAGCGACACCTAGCGTCAGATTGGTATCGTGTCCTATTATATTTACCTACGTAACATTCACTTCAAGATCAAGATGTTTTTCATTTCCTGAGTAACGAAAAACAGACATTGGACACTGTCTGAGCTGACAATTGCATAATGATATATTCCCTGTATGGTATGTGTTTCTATTTACAAGGCCTGTCCTGGTATATCTATTATTCTTATAGTGATAGAAGAATATTATATCCAAAGCTCACGAGTTGGGACTAGAGGGGTTGTTCATTAAGTTGAAATGGTGCATTATTGCACCACAGAAAAAATATTAGCTAGATAATTGCATCGGGGTATTGATACACTATGCGACTGTGAAGTCATGAGCTCCTTCCTTGTGCAGTACGGATGGAGATGTCCATACATTGTGTCATCATTTCTCGCAGCCAGTGCTGGCCAATTCACATGCATATCATAGTATGCATATCCTTTGTATTTTAGTTACAACATTCCTTTTCAAGTACGGCTTGTTTGAAGAGACACATTTCCACCACTTTCTCCAGAGTCACCTGTTTGCTTGCTTTGACATAGTGAATGATGCGCACACTCATTTATGGAAGCTTTCCATTTCCATTACTTAACGGTCTGCTAAGCTCATCACGTCTCTCGCGGCGGGTGCTGAATTTGCTGGGAATGTTTAGAGATTCTCTAGCAAACAAATGAATCAACCTTGGTATGACTCATATTCTCTTACATCTGGTGTTTCCATGCGTTTGTGATGCGCTGGACCTGTGTCAACAATATGCATCATTGTCTTTATGGAAGAAAATACGACTGGCCTGAAGAATAACGTCATTGTTATTTCCCTGATTGTAAGTGTAAGTGCATTGCCCTATTGGCTTGCACGCCAATTTCTCACTTTAGTCGTGTATTTCTGTAAACATCAAAATGTTACCCCGAAATGGTATTGAACATTCTCTCCACTAGCTTGTAGTGTGAAGAGTCCTTGTTGAGACAGCCTATTTAATTCGAGTACTGTTTCTGACAACTACTTCATTTCTTACGGCGATATTAGTATACGAGTTATGTTTGATTTAAAAAAACACCCTCAACGATACTAGTATCTGGTATTGTTAGACTAGCATGGTTGAGTTTTCAACAACAAAAAATATCCCTCAATAATACTAGTGTATGCCTCGTAATGTTAAATGGGTATCGTTAGGAAAATAATAATTATAGGAGAATTACCGATACTATTACCTAGTATTACCTACCTTGGGTATAGCATTGGGAGCTTTCTAGTGCGTTAGCCCTTCGTTTCGCCATGCCCATTTAACCATTCGTTTCTTACGTCTGGCTCGAGCTGTAAATCTATTCTTAACTTGTTTTATTAAAGCAAGAAAAACAGTTTATACAATTTAACAATCATGCACGCACACCCGCACGCACGCACGCATGCACATATATGCCCACTTCTAAGCAAACTGTGACGAACTGTGTGAAAACAATAGGACGGAATATATAGCTACACACGCGCATTCAGGCACACACATAGTTTACTTATTCTATGCACTGGAATCTTCTAAGAAGCACCGTGAAGCACTTTGTAAGACAATATGAAAAAGAAGCACTAGGAAGCACAGAAAATAATATGAAACATTATCCTCTCAAGTAGTAGTAGTAGTAGTAGTAGTAGTAGTAGTAGTAGTAGTAGTAGTGGTAGTAGTAGTGGTAGTGGTAGTAGTAGTAGTAGTAGTAGTAGTAGTAGTAGTAGTAGTAGTAGTAGTAGTAGTAGTAGTAGTAGTAGTAGTAATAGTAATAGTAGTAGTAGTAGTAGTAGTAGTAGTAGTAGTAGTAGTAGTAGTAGTAGTAGTAGTAGTAGTAGTAGTAGTCGAAGTTAACGCACGCGTTTATTTAGCTCTGCAATTGCTGCCCGAATTTGCTAGTTTCTAGCGCGATTTTGTAGATAAATTTTATACATATATTTCGTATTAGTGTTTCCTTTCAAACTTTATGTTTAATTTGTAAATTCTTGTCTTGGTTGGAGCGCATTTTGTGTCTCCATTTTCTAAAGGCATTCCTCTTAGCTGGCGGTTTCCGCCATTTAGTAGGGCTCCTCTTACTGTGGTCAATGCAATACCTTTCTCGCTGCGCCAGTCTGCTATTTCTATAGTTCGTAGGCTAGCGCATTATATTTGGCAAGATCGCTTGAGTGAGTGGATTTAATTCCTTTGTCATTTGTAAGCACAAGCCTAGTTCTTTAACTATATAAATCCTTATAGTCAGTTGGCTGTCCCCGGTCAACTCGAACAGACTAACAAATATATGACTGTAATATGTTAGTATGCATTAGGAAACCACTTTAATCGGTTAGGTGTTAGTGAACCACTTAGAAAGTCGATCAAACTAACAAATATACGACTGTACTCTCTATTCGTATATTTGTTGGTAGACGTCAGGGTTTCAAAAGGGGACACTATTTATTTAGTGTTTAGCTCTTGCCCCGACGTCTTGGTGTTATATATTTGTATTATATATTGTAGTAGTATGGGGTTCCTCTTTTTATTAAACACCATGGCAACCTCATATAAGCGTACCATGAGTCTTAAAATCACGACAAAGGCTTGGGGTATTTCGGCAATTGAGGTGTATCATGGGTTGAAGGATGTAGTTGGGGCAGGGCCACGGGTCCTTCAAGGTCTCGTTAATGTTTCCAAATCTGTATGGAATGTCACCGTAGTTAATGAAAGTGTGAAGGAAAAGTTGCTCGACGAGGTCCTTGTCGTGAAGGGTGAGGTGTGTAATGTGGAGGAAATAGATTCTGATCGTCTATTAGTCAAGATGAAGGTTCCATTAGAGATCCCAGATGAACGGGTTATCACTGAATTGATCAAGTATGGCAAAGTGGACAAAGAAGTAGAACACGAGACCTATCCATTTGATCGAACCTTAGAAAATGAACACACGTGTCATGC
>CM067359.1:148529567-148609567 GCA_034401795.1 Chaetoderma sp. LZ-2023a
ACGACACGACGATGTTGAATAACGTCATTGTTATTTCCCTGATTGTAAGTGTAAGTGCATTGCCCTATTGGCTTGCACGCCAATTTCTCACTTTAGTCGTGTATTTCTGTAAACATCAAAATGTTACCCCGAAATGGTATTGAACATTCTCTCCACTAGCTTGTAGTGTGAGGAGTCCTTGTTGAGACAGCCTATTTAATTCGAGTACTGTTTCTGACAACTACTTCATTTCTTACGGCGATATTAGTATACTAGTATTGTTTGATTTTAAAAAACACCCTCAACGATACTAGTATCTAGTATTGTTAGACTAGCATGGTTGAGTTTTCAACAACAAAAAATATCCCTCAATAATACTAGTGTATGCCTCGTAATGTTAAATGGGTATCGTTAGGAAAATAATAATTATAGGAGAATTACCGATACTATTACCTAGTATTATCTACCTTGGGTATAGCATTGGGAGCTTTCTAGTGCGTTAGCCCTTCGTTTCGCCATGCCCATTTAACCATTCGTTTCTTACGTCTGGCTCGAGCTGTAAATCTATTCTTAACTTGTTTTATTAAAGCAAGAAAAACAGTTTATACAATTTAACAATCATGCACGCACACCCGCACGCACGCACGCATGCACAGATATGCCCACTTCTAAGCAAACTGTGACGAACTGTGTGAAAACAGTAGGACGGAATATATAGCTACACACGCGCATTCAGGCACACACATAGTTTACTTATTCTATGCACTGGAACCTTCTAAGAAGCACCGTGAAGCACTTTGTAAGACAATATGAAAAAGAAGCACTAGGAAACACAGAAAATAATATGAAACATTATCCTCTCAAGTAGTAGTAGTAGTAGTAGTAGTAGTAGTAGTAGTAGTAGTAGTAGTGGTAGTAGTAGTGGTAGTAGTAGTAGTAGTAGTAGTAGTAGTAGTAGTAGTAGTAGTAAAAGTAGTAGTAGTAGTAGTAGTAGTAGTAGTAGTAGTAGTAGTAGTAGTAGTAGTAGTAGTAGTAGTAGTAGTAGTAGTAGTAGTCGAAGTGAACGCACGCATTTATTTAGCTCTGCAATTGCTGCCCGAATTTGCTAGTTTCTAGCGCGATTTTGTAGATAAATTTTATACATATATATCGTATTAGTGTTTCCTTTCAAACTTTATGTTTAATTTGTAAATTCTTGTCTTGGTTGGAGCGCATTTTGTGTCTCCATTTTCTAAAGGCATTCCTCTTAGCTGGCGGTTTCCGCCATTTAGTAGGGCTCCTCTTACTGTGGTCAATGCAATACATTTCTCGCTGCGCCAGTCTGCTATTTCTATAGTTCGTAGGCTAGCGCATTATATTTGGCAAGATCGCTTGAGTGAGTGGATTTAATTCCTTTGTCATTTGTAAGCACAAGCCTAGTTCTTTAACTATATAAATCCTTATAGTGAGTTGGCTGTCCCCGGTCAACTCGAACAGACTAACAAATATATGACTGTAATATGTTAGTATGCATTAGGAAACCACTTTAATCGGTTAGGTGTTAGTGAACCACTTAGAAAGTGGTTCAAACTAACAAATATACGACTGTACTCTCTATTCGTATATTTGTTGGTAGACGTCAGGGTTTCAAAAGGGGACACTATTTATTTAGTCTTTAGCTCTTTCCCCGACGTCTTGGTGTTATATATTTGTATTATATATTGTAGTAGTATGGGGTTCCTCTTTTTATAAAACACCATGACAACCTCATATAAGCGTACCCTGAGTCTTAAAATCACGACAAAGGCTTGGGGTATTTCGGCAATTGAGGTGTATCATGGGTTGAAGGATGTAGTCGGGGCAGGGCCACGGGTCCTTCAAGGTCTCGTTAATGTTTCCAAATATGTATGGAATGTCACCGTAGTTAATGAAAGTGTGAAGGAAAAGTTGCTCGACGAGGTCCTTGTTGTGAAGGGTGAGGTGTGTAATGTGGAGGAAATAGATTCTGATCGTCTATTAGTCAAGATGAAGGTTCCATTAGAGATCCCAGATGAACGGGTTATCACTGAATTGATCAAGTATAGCAAAGTGGACAAAGAAGTAGAACACGAGACCTATCCATTTGATCGAACCTTAGAAAATGGCATCAGAAGAATTTGGTTTGAAAAGGTAGAACAACCTCTCCCAAGCAAGGTCACCATAGATGGTCGATTTATCTTGCCATTATGGTACAGGAGGCAAATCAAAGAGTGTAGAATCTGCTTAAGCACATAACATCTTGCAACAGATTGCCCTAACAAAAACAAATGTCTAGTTTGTGGATCATCGGATCATTTTAAGTGGCGATGCCCGCAGAACAAATATGTCAAAAAGGGTGCTGATAAAAGTGCAGAGCAAGTTGTCTCTAAAGAGAATGTCATAGAACCGGTAGCTGCTGAGATTGTAGCTGAAATCCATACTAATGGGAAGCACGTTGCTAAGGAAAATGTCATCGAACCAGTAGTTGCTGAGATTGTAGCTGAAGTCCATGTTAATGAGAAGCATGGGGAAAAAACTAAGAATCCAATCGCTGTAGTTGCAGGCGATGAAATAGAGGTTCTAGATGAGGGGCTAAGTCTTACTCCAGTAACAAGTCAATCCAAGTTTGATGACAGAGAGGCTAATTCCACACAAGTTGAAGATGATGATCAATACCCTCTGGAAGAGAGTTTTAATTTAGGACAAGTAAAATTCAGGTCGCAAGATACTGAATCTAACTTTGATTTTCCACTGAGTACACTCAATCTAGACGATTTAAATAATATAGAGAAAGTTATTGGTGTCTCGGATCGATTGAGTGGAACAAAGCGACAGAAAGATGGAGAGAGTTCTGAATCAGAAATAGAGGAAAGTGATATAGAAGACGATAATATGTCAGTCGCTGAATCTGATATATCCATTCAAACACAGAGTTCTAAATCACCTGATGAAATGGTCATGTACAGGTCAGAGGCAGGAGAGGTGTTAGTTCCATATGTGACGGCAAATGGTGTTAAATATAGGCATCTGCGTCATGATTCAGATATATTAAAATATAAGCATTTGGAAAAAGTTGAGCTAAGTAATGCAGCGTTTGTGAGTAAAATAGGTAAATGGTCTAAGAGAGGGTCGAAAAAAACAAAATCTAGTTAGCTTAATAATGGCGGTTTTACACAGCATTTTATTACCTTTTATGCTAATTTGCACACTCAATTGTAGAGGCTTAAATAGTGACATAAAGTAACGTCACTTACTAGAGACTCTGAAAGATGAGCAGATTGACATTGCTTTGATACAGGAAACAAAAATTCAGAAGTCAGAATCATACGATAATTTAGAAAAGATTTCTGGATCCAGAATATTTTATTCGTTATCTCAAGATAATAGAGCAGGCGTAGCAATTGTTATACTCCCTCGTTGTTCAGCCTATGTAAATATAATCTCTTCAGTATCAGGTGCAAATGGTCGCTGGGTGAGAGTCACTCTAGATATACAACAAACACGTATCACGTTGCTGTGTATATATGCACCTGCATCTCATCAACTACGTCGTAATTTTTTTAAGGAGATGTCTAAAACAGCACTAGATAACATCGCTGAAAACTTAGTAATGGGTGGTGACTTTAATTGTGTCATAGACAAAGAAAATGACAGGAATGCAACTTCAACTTATACTGATACATCACATAGACTCTTAAAAGAAATATGTGATAATGAAAATTTAGTTGACACCTATAGAATATCAAAACCTCATGGTAAAGATCTTACATGTTTTTCGGTAGATGGTAAAGTTGGTTCAAGGATCGACAGAATGTATGTGAATAGTTTGTTAACAGGGTACTGGAGAGATGTTAATATTAAGCCCGTTGCATTCTCCGATCATAACATGGTTTGTGTAGCCTTTGCCAATGCTGACTGGGTAACAAAAGGGGTCGGGTTTTGGAAATTAAACACAACACTGTTGGGAGAAAAATTGTATAAGAATAATATAGAGAGTTGTTGGCAACATTGGATTCATAGGAAAGCATCATATAAGAGCACAGTGCAATGGTGGGAGGATGTAAAACTGGATTTAAAGTATGTTTCCCGAAAGTATACTATTAGAAAAGCACAGGAAATACGCAAGCGCAAGAAAACACTTCATCGATCACTGATGAAAATTAATGCTAAAGTAAATAATGGTGAAGATAATTATTATGAATTACTGGTTAAAATTAAAAGTAAAATAAGAGATATAGAACAATATGAGTTTGAGGGTGCAAAAATTAGAGCAAGAGCCCAGATGCACACAGACGGGGAAAAGCCAACCCGATATTTTTGCACATTAGAAAAAGCACGGGCAATAGATAAGGTGATGTGCTCATTAAACATGCCGGATGGTTCAACCGTCTTTACCAACAATGAAATGAGTAATATTGTATGCAATTACTATGAGTCATTGTACAAGTCAGAGGGAATTGATGAAGATGCAAAATTGGATTTGTTAGCAAATATAGACAAAAAGGTGTCAGACACAGGCAGTGAATTTTGTGATCAACCCTTAACACTAGAAGATTTAACTAAATCCCTTAAAGGTATGAAACTAGAAAAATCACCGGGGTGTGATGGCCTTCCAGTTGAATTTTACCAAACGTTTTGGCACCTTGTAGGTCCAATAATGGAAGAATTGGGCACTGAAATTTTTTAGAAAGGCCATTTACCACCAACTATGGCTAGGGCATACGTAAGGCTAATATATAAAGGAAATGACAGACGTCTAATTCAGAACTACAGACCAATTTCTCTACTATGTGTAGACTACAAAATAATATCCAGAGCACTAACATTGAAACTAGGTAGTGTTTTAGGAGAAACCATTGGAACAGAGCAGACATGTGCTGTACCCAGGAGAACAATTCTAACCAATACCATGGTAATAAGAGACCCTATACAATTGGTTAAGAAGGATAGCATCCCTTCAGCTGTGATTGCCTTGGACAATGAAAAGGCATTTGACCGTGTGGAATGGGATTTTCTTTTTAATTCTTTGCAATCGTTTGGGTTAGGCTCACACTTTATTAAATGGGTTAAGATTTTATATACGGATATCAAGAGTAGCTATTTAGTGAACAATCAATTATCCAGAGAAATTGTCTTAGAACGTGGGGTTAGACAGGGGTGTTCCCTATCGCCATTATTATTTGTTATTGTGATGGAATCACTTGGCATAGCATTGAGGCAAAATAATAACTTTCAAGGCATATGTATTCGTGGCATAGAAAGACCACTTAAGCTGTCACAATATGCTGATGACACAACTGTGTTTACCAGTTCAAACAATGATTTTGCAATTTTAAACCACGTACTAGAAAAGTTCCAAAATGCATCTGGTTTGAAAATCAATAAAGGAAAATCCAAAGGATTATTTTTGGGGCCATGGAAAGAGCGGAATGACCAGCCACTTGAAATCAATTGGTCTAATGATACCATTAAGATTTTAGGCATCTATTTTGGCAGGAAAACGAATACAATACAAAATTGGAATGAACGAGTATCTAAGCTTAAGAGAATATTAGCAAATTGGAAGCGTCGTCGTCTTTCAATCTTTGGTAGAGTGTTTGTTGTCAACAACTTGGCATTATCTGGGCTATGGTATACAGCATCTGTTGTACACATGCCAAAACATGTAGAAAAGGAGGTTAATGAGTTGATATTGTCATTCATATGGGAAGAAAAGAATCATTTAGTTTCCCATCGTGTTCTCAATAATGCTAAGTTAGAAGGAGGACTTGATTTAATTGATATTAAAGTGAAATGTGTTTCTTTAAGGTTAAAATTTGTGGATGATCTTGTTACATCAGATGAGACGTGGGCATGTGTTTCACGAGCTCTCATGGAGAGAATTGTAGAACCATTTCTGGCGGATCATGTTTTTACCTCAAAGAAGCCACCTCCGAATAGCCAAATGATACCAGATGTGTTTAAAGATCAAGTTAAGGAGTTAGAAATATTTGACAGATACATGCCTCCACCTACGTGCTGGAAGGAAGTACTAGAACAGCAATTGTGCGGCAATAGTAATATATGTTATAACAATGCAGTACTTTATCTACCGTCCTTTGCAAAATATGGCATTCAACATTTATCTGATATGATACACCCTCAAACACGTAGATGGATTTTAATGCAAGAAGTAGCTAGAAAAACACATATGAGGCATATAGATGTCCAGCGGTTGCTAAATAAAATAAAACATGCTGTACCAATTGAATGGTTTCGTCTGCCAAATGTAAATAATAATAGTTTGACTCCACAACCCGCATTAGTTCTTGATGATGAGATGTTAAAATACAAGATGAGATCCAAGGAATGGTACCATATTATGAGACGAAAACAAGTAACACCTCCCATAGCAATTAGGAGATGGGAACGACTCAAGCTATAAATCATCCAGTTGGAAAAATGTATGGAAAATCTTACATTCTCCATACATACCAAATATGGCTCGTGATTTATTGTGGCGATTACTACATCGACGGCAATGGGTGGGACACTTGACATACAAGTGCAATATTACGACTTCTGATAGGTGTTACTTATGTCAAACAGACGAGGAAACAATCAAGCATTTATTTGCGGAATGTCTAATATAGTCACAATTTTGGGACTATATCAGCCAAATCTTGACAAAATTTGGAGCGAAGCCCATTGTTCTAGACACGCATGTAGTCTTATTTAGAGAATTTGGATCAAGCGGTGTAAATATCATAAAGTCTGAAAGGACTATTTTAATAACAATACTAACCATAGGTGTTTGGGCCATTTGGAAACATCGGTGTGCACAGACGAAAAATCCATCTATGGGCAATCACAATAGAGCAATAAAGGCAATATTTCGTTCATTGCTGCTGAATCATATTCCTTGCGAATATTTTAGATTAAAGCAGCATGGTAAAGAAAAAGTATTCAAGGACATATGGTGCAAAACAAACATAGTTTCAATAGAGTTGGGAGCTGTAAAAATAAATGAGCCTGCACTAGCTTAAATCATTTAATTACTACAGCTGATTTATCTGTGTCTTTTAATTAATCTGTGTCATGTAATTCATTTTAGTCTGCAATTTGATATTGTTATGTTTAATAATTCATGTTAACAAATAAACAGACTGGGGTAATTTAATAATCAATCGATAAAGTAAGTTGCCATTGAATTATAAAATTGTCCCAGGTAATTTTAGGAATTTGCACAGAGTTTTATAGGGTTATTTGTTCCCGGGTAATTTACAAAACCTTACAACAAAGTAAATGAAAAATGGAAACAAGAGCGCCATCTATTTCCATCTGTTTTTCTGTAATTTTCCTGCTGACTATATATGTTATGCTACCCAAATGCTACTACGCCCGCTGATCTTTAAAGACTCAGCCCACTGGCGTCAATGATTGACTTATTTGTCATTGATTGACGAGTCACTTTTCATTTGTTGAATAGTTGCACTCGCCACACGGGCCTACTACCACACATGGATTGAATGGTAATTTACAAAACCTTACATTAAAGTAAATTGAAAATGTAAACAAGCGCGCCATTAATTTTTCTGAAATTTTTCTGCCGACTATATGTATTATACTACCCAAATGCTACTACGCCCGCTGATCTTTAGAGAATCAGCCCACTGGCGTCAATGATTGACTTATTTGTCATAGATTGACGAGGCACTTTTCATTTGTTGGATAGTTGCACTCGCCACACGAGTCTACTACTACACCTGGGTTGAATAGTAATGCCTTTGTTAAGTTTTGTTTTGCTATCGGAGCTTTATCAGCCTATTGTTTTGTATCTATACCTTTTAAGCCATATGTATTTATAGATTGTATTAATGCTCATTATTTATCATTGTTTTGGTGTAATATTAATCAAGATTGCTAGTTCACCAGGTTTTTTTCTGGGGGTGTGCAAGCCTTTTTAAAGGAGTTCCTCCGTGAAGTTTGTCCGACTGCGTCAGCGTCGGTTTTTCAAAAAAAAAAGAAAAAAAAAGTAGTAGTAGTAGTTGCAGTAGTTACATATGCTTCTATTATTCGTTTTTTGCGCCTCTGCATGTAATGGCACGTAGAGGGTTGATATAATCAAAGTATTAATATATTGTTCAAGCTATTACTATGTCCATATGCCAGGTTACGAGCATTGTTCATTAGATTTTTTTTAAAGCTGTGACCTTTTGTTTGTGTTTCATACAGTACCCGTACCCGTATTGGTCAAATTAAGAATACGGGTTACTAGTATCGACAAAAAATTATAAATCTAACATTGATGGTTCTAGTAGGAATATTGTTAAGCCAGCGATACGATACACACCATATGGCTTCCACCAAAGTACAATGTGCGGTTGATTTATAGAAAAGCAATATCCAGGTAAAGTTGGCCTTATTTATTTTGCTTTCCAATAAGAAATAGATTAATCTATATCATTATGGTTATTTATGATTTGTCATAATCAAACACAAATGCAGTCAATTAGTTTTAGTTTTGGCGTCACGTTTATATTCCCAGGTTATTCACGCATAGAAGATGAGCGACAATATATAAACTATGACGGTATAGATATAGTGGATGCATTGTGTGAATATATCAATAAATATAAAACTCATGTTGCAAATTTCGTTTCTTGGATACAACCAGATATCTGCATTGTTTTAGTTAACACAGTTTAGCCGCCCAATAGAATGAGACAGTTTGTATTGCCGTCGATATGTCGTAAAGCCTTTCTAATAACGTTTTGTGAATTCCATTTTTAGTTATATTGCATGTAGTAAAATCGACCTTATTCATTTCCCATAATTTTGTTTATAGAACAAAATCAATATTCTTTTTCAATGCTATGCCAATGCCCTGACATTGATTGGCATCAGTCTAGCATTGGTGGGTCAGTGTTCTGAGCTTATATAAATCAATGCTATCTCCGTATGGCAACATTAACCCATCCTGTGTCAATAGTGCCTCAAAACCCGCAATGCTTTATCAGTATGGCAACATTAACCCCCACACACACCCCACCCACACACACCCACCTGTGTCAATAGCGGCTCAAATCCCTCATTGCTTTCTCAGTATGGCAACATTAACACACACACGCACGCACGCACGCACCCACGCACGCACGCACGCACGCACACACGCACGCACCCACGCACACACGCACACACGCGCACACGCACACACGCACACACACACGCACTCCACCCCCACACACCCACCTGTGTCAATAGCGCCTAAAAACCCTCAATGCTTTCTCAGTATGGCAACATTAACCCACACACACACACACACACACACACACACACACACACACACACACACACACACACACACACACACACACACACACACACACACACACACACACACACACACACACACACACACACACACACACACACACACACACCTGTGTCAATAGCGCCTCAAAACCCTCAATGCTTTCTCAGTATGGCAATATTAACACCATCTATATCAATAGCGCCTCAAACCCCTCATTGCTTTCACCGTATGGCAACATTAACCCCATCTATGTCAATAGCGCCTCAAACCCCTCAATACTTTCTCAGTATGACAACATTAACCCCATTTATGTCAATAGCGCCTCAAACCTCTCAATGCTTTCTCACTATGACACCATTAACCCCATCTATGCCAATAGTGCCTCAAACCTCTCAATGCTTTCTCAGTATGGCAACATTAACCCCATCTATGTCAATAGTGCCTCAAACCCCCCAATGCTTTCTCAGTATGAGAAAATTAACCTCATCTATGTCAATAGCGCCTCAAACCCCTCAATGCTTTCTCCGTATGGCAACATTAACCCCATCTATGTCAATAGCGCCTCAAACCCCTCAATACTTTCTCAGTATGACAACATTAACCCCATCTATGCCAATAGTGCCTCAAACCTCTCAATGCTTTCTCAATATGGCAACATTAACCCCATCTATGTCAATAGTGCCTCAAACCTCTCAATGCTTTCCCAATATGGCAACATTGACCCCATCTATGTCACTAGTGCCTCTAACCTCTCAATGCATTCTCAGTATGGCAACATTAACCCCATCTATGTCAATAGCTCCTAAAACCCTTCAATGCTTTCTCAATATGAGAAAATTAACCCCATCTATGTCAATAGCGCCTCAAACCCTCAATGCTTTCTCAGTATGACACCATTAACCCCATCTATGTCAATAGCGCCTCAAACCCCACAATGCTTTCTCAGTATGACAACATTAACCCCATCTATGTCAAAAGCGCCTCAAACACCTCAATGCTTTCTCAGTATGACAACATTAACCCCATCTATGTCAATAGCGCCTCAAACCCCTCAATGCTTTCTCAGTATGACACCATTAACCCCATCTATGTCAATAGCGCCTCAAACCCCTCAATGCTTTCTCAGTATGACACCATTAACCCCATCTATGTCAATAGCGCCTCAAACCCGTCAATGCTTTCTCAGTATGACACTATTAATGCCATCTATGTCAATAGTGCCTCAAACCTCTCAATGCTTTCTGAATATGGCAACATTAACCCCATCTATGACAATAGTGCCTCAAACCTCTCAATGCTTTCTCAGTATGGCAACATTAACCCCATCTATATCAATAGTGCCTCAAACCTCTCAATGCTTTCTCAGTATGGCAACATTAACCCCATCTATGTCAATAGCGCCTCAAACCCCTCAATGCATTCTCAGTATGACAACATTAACCCCATCTATGTCAATAGCGCCTCAAACCCCTCAATGCTTTCTCAGTATGACAACATTAACCCCATCTATGTCAATAGCGCCTCAAACCCCTCAATGCTTTCTCAGTATGGCAACATTAACCCCATCTATGTCAATAGCGCCTCAAACCCCTCAATGCTTTCTCAGTATGACAACATTAACCCCATCTATGTCAATAGCGCCTCAAACCCCTCAATGCTTTCTCAGTATGACACCATTAACCCCATCTATGTCAATAGCGCCTCAAACCCCTCAATGCTTTCTCAGTATGACAACATTAACCCCATCTATATCAATAGCGCCTCAAACCCCTCATTGCTTTAACAGTATGACAACATTAACCCCATCTATGTCAATAGCGCCTCAAACCCCTCAATGCTTTCTCAGTATGACACCATTAACCCCATATATGTCAATAGCGCCTCAAACCTCTCAATGCTTTCTCAGTATGACAACATTAACCCCATCTATGTCAATAGCGCCTCAAACCCCTCAATACTTTCCCAGTATGACAACATTAACCCCATCTATATCAATAGCGCCTCAAACCCCTCATTACTTTAACAGTATGACACCATTAACCCCATATATGTCAATAGCGCCTCAAACCCCTCAATGCTTTCTCAGTATGACACCATTAACCCCATATATGTCAATAGCGCCTCAAACCTCTCAATGCTTTCTCAGTATGACAACATTAACCCCATCTATGTCAATAGCGCCTCAAACCCCTCAATGCTTTCTCAGTATGACAACATTAACCCCATCTATGTCAATAGCGCCTCAAACCCCTCAATGCTTTCTCAGTATGACAACATTAACCCCATCTATGTCAATAGCGCCTCAAACCCCTCAATGCTTTCTCAGTATGACAACATTAACCCCATCTATGTCAATAGCGCCTCAAACCCCTCAATGCTTTCTCAGTATGACAACATTAACCACATCTATGTCAATAGCGCCTCAAACCCCTCAATGCTTTCTCAATATGGCAACATTAACCCCATCTATGTCAATAGCGCCTCAAACCTGTCAATGCTTTCTCAGTATGACAACATTAACCCCATCTATGTCAATAGCGCCTCAAACCCCTCAATGCTTTCTCAGTATGACACCATTAACCCCTTCTATGGCAATAGCGCTTCAAACCCCTCAATGCTTTCTCAGTATAACACCATTCACCCCATCTATGTCAATAGCGCCTCAACCCCTCAATGATTTCTCAGTATGGCAACATTAACCCCATCTATGTCAATAGCGCCTCAAACCCCTCAATGCTTTCTCAGTATGACACTATTAATGCCATCTATGTCAATAGTGCCTCAAACCTCTCAATGCTTTCTCAATATGGCAACATTAACCCCAGCTATGACAATAGTGCCTCAAACCTCTCAATGCTTTCTCAGTATGGCAACATTAACCCCATCTATATCAATAGTGCCTCAAACCTCTCAATGCATTCTCAGTATGGCAACATTAACCCCATCTATGTCAATAGCGCCTCAACCCCACAATACTTTCTCAGTATGACACCATTAACCCCATCTATGTCAATAGTGCCTCAAACCCCTCAATGCTTTCTCAGTATGGCAACATTAACCCCATCTATGTCAATAGCGCCTCAAACCCCTCAATGCTTTCTCAGTATGGCAACATTAACCCCATCTATGTCAATAGTGCCTAAAACCTCTCAATGCTTTCTCAGTATGACAACATTAACCCCATCTATGTCAATAGCGCCTCAAACCCCTCAATGCTTTCTCAGTATGACACCATTAACCCCATCTATGTCAATAGTGCCTCAAACCCCTCAATGCTTTCTCAGTATGACACCATTAACCCCATCTATGTCAATAGCGCCTCAAACCCCTCAATACTTTCTCAGTATGACAACATTAACCCCATCTATATCAATAGCGCCTCAAACCCCTCAATACTTTCTCAGTATGACAACATTAACCCCATCTATGTCAATAGCGCCTCAAACCCCTCAGTACTTTAACAGTATGACAACATTAACCACATCTATGTCAATAGCGCCTCAAACCCCTCAATACGTTCTCAGTATGACAGCATTAACCCCATCTATGGCAATAGTGTCTCAAACCTCTCAACGCCTTCTCAATATGGCAACATTAACCCCACCTATGTCAATAGTGCCTCGAACCTCTCAATGCATTCTCAGTATGGCAACATTCACCCCATCTATGTCAATAGTGCCTCAAACCTCTCAATGCTTTCTCAGTATGACAACATTAACCCCATCTATGTCAATAGCGCCTCAAACCCCTCAATGCTTTCTCAGTATGACACCATTAACCCCATCTATGTCAATAGCGCCTCAAACCCCTCAATACGTTCTCAGTATGACAACATTAACCCCTTCTATGGCAATAGCGCTTCAAACACCTCAATGCTTTCTCAGTATAACACCATTAACCCCATCTATGTCAATAGCGCCTCAAACCTCTCAATGCTTTCTCAATATGGCAACATTAACCCCATCTATGTCACTAGTGCCTCAAACCTCTCAATGCTTTCTCAGTAGGGCAACATTAACCCCATCTATGTCAATAGTGCCTCAAACCTCTCAATACTTTCTCAGTATGAGAAAATTAACCCCAGCTATGTCAATAGCGCCTCAAACCCCTCAATACTTTCTCAGTATGACAACATTAAACCCATCTATGTCAATAGCGCCTCAAACCCTCAATGCTTTCTCATTATGACACCATTAACCCCATCTATGTCAATAGCGCCTCAAACCTCTCAATGCTTTCTCAGTATGACAACATTAACCCCATCTATGTCAATAGCGCCTCAAACCCCTCAATGCTTTCTCAGTATGACACCATTAACCCCATCTATGTCAATAGCGCCTCAACCCCTCAATGCTTTCAAAGTATGACACCATTATCCCCATCTATGTCAATAGCGCCTCACACATCTCAATGCTTTCTCAGTATGACACCATTAACCCCATCTATGTCAATAGCGCCTCAACCCGCTCAATGCTTTCTCAGTATGACAACATTAACCCCATCTATGTCAATAGCGCCTCAAACCTCTCAATGCTTTCTCAATATGGCAACATTAACACCATCCATGTCACTAGTGCCTCAAACCTCTCAATGCTTTCTCAGTATGGCAACATTAACCCCATCTATGTCAATCGTGCCTCAAACCTCTCAATGCTTTCTCAGTATGACAACAGTAACCCCATCTATGTCAATAGCGCCTCAAACCCCTCAATACATTCTCAGTATGACAACATTAACCCCATCTATGTCAATAGCGCCTCAAACCCCTCAATGCTTTCTCAGTATGACAACATTAACCCCATCTATGTCAATAGCGCCTCAAACCCCTCAATACATTCTCAGTCTGACAACATTAACCCCATCTATGTCAATAGCGCCTCAAACCCCTCAATACTTTCTCAGTATGACACCATTAACCCCATCTATGTCAATAGCGCCTCAAACCTCTCAATGCTTTCTCAGTATGGCACCATTAATCCCATCTATGTCAATAGCGCCTCAAACCCCTCAATGCTTTCTCAGTATGACACCATTAACCCCATCTATGTCAATAGCGCCTCAACCCTCTCAATGCTTTCTCAATATGGCAACATTGACCCCATCTATGTCACTAGTGCCTCAAACCTCTCAATGCTTTCTCAGTATGGCAACATTAACCCCATCTATGTCAATAGCGCCTCAAACCTCTCAATGCTTTCTCAATATGGCAATATTAACCCCATCTATGTCAATAGTGCCTCAAACCTCTCAATGATTTCTCAGTATGACACCATTAACCCCATCTATGTCAATAGCGCCTCAAACCTCTCAATGCTTTCTCAGTATGACACCATTAATGCCATGTATGTCAATAGCGCCTCACACCTCTCAATGCTTTCTCAATATGACAACATTAACCCCATCTATGTCAATAGCGCCTCAAACCCCTCAATACTTTCTCAGTCTGACAACATTAACCCCATCTATGTCAATAGCGCCTCAAACCCCTCAATGCTTTCTCAGTATGACAACATTAACCCCATCTATGTCAATAGCGCCTCAAACCCCTCAATACTTTCTCAGTCTGACAACATTAACCCCATCTATGTCAATAGCGCCTCAAACCCCTCAATGCTTTCTCATTATGACAACATTAACCCCATCTATGTCAATAGCGCCTCAAACCTCTCAATGCTTTCTCAGTATGACACCATTAACCCCATCTATGTCAAAAGCGCCTCAAACCCCTCAATACTTTCTCAGTATGAGAAAATTAACCCCATCTATGTAAATAGCGCCTCAAACCCCTCAATGCTTTCTCAGTATGACACCATTAACCCCATCTATGTAAATAGCGCCTCAACCCTCTCAATGCTTTCTCAATATGGCAACATTGACCCCATCTATGTCACTAGTGCCTCAAACCTCTCAATGCTTTCTCAGTATGGCAACATTAACCCCATCTATGTCAATAGCGCCTCAAACCTCTCAATGCTTTCTCAATATGGCAATATTAACCCCATCTATGTCAATAGTGCCTCAAACCTCTCAATGATTTCTCAGTATGACACCATTAACCCCATCTATGTCAATAGCGCCTCAAACCTCTCAATGCTTTCTCAGTATGACACCATTAATGCCATGTATGTCAATAGCGCCTCACACCTCTCAATGCTTTCTCAATATGACAACATTAACCCCATCTATGTCAAAAGCGCCTCAAACCCCTCAATACTTTCTCAGTCTGACAACATTAACCCCATCTATGTCAATAGCGCCTCAAACCCCTCAATGCTTTCTCAGTATGACAACATTAACCCCATCTATGTCAAAAGCGCCTCAAACCCCTCAATACTTTCTCAGTCTGACAACATTAACCCCATCTATGTCAATAGCGCCTCAAACCCCTCAATGCTTTCTCATTATGACAACATTAACCCCATCTATGTCAATAGCGCCTCAAACCTCTCAATGCTTTCTCAGTATGACACCATTAACCCCATCTATGTCAAAAGCGCCTCAAACCCCTCAATACTTTCTCAGTATGAGAAAATTAACCCCATCTATGTAAATAGCGCCTCAAACCCCTCAATACTTTCTCAGTACGACAACATTAAACCCATCTATGTCAATAGCGCCTCAAACCCTCAATGCTTTCTCATTATGACACCATTAACCCCATCTATGTCAATAGCGCCTCAAACCCCTCAATGCTTTCAAAGTATGACACCATTATCCCCATCTATGTCAATAGCGCCTCACACATCTCAATGCTTTCTCAGTATGACACCATTAACCCCATCTATGTCAATAGCGCCTCAAACCCCTCAATGCTTTCTCAGTATGACAACATTAACCCCATCTATGTCAATAGCGCCTCAAACCTCTCAATGCTTTCTCAATATGGCAACATTAACCCCATCCATGTCACTAGTGCCTCAAACCTCTCAATGCTTCCTCAGTATGGCAACATTAACCCCATCTATGTCAATCGTGCCTCAAACCTCTCAATGCTTTCTCAGTATGACAACAGTAACCCCATCTATGTCAATAGCGCCTCAAATCCCTCAATGCTTTCTCAGTATGACAACATTAACCCCATCTATGTCAATAGCGCCTCAAACCCCTCAATGCTTTCTCAGTATGACACCATTAATCCCATCTATGTCAATAGCGCCTCAAACCCCTCAATACTTTCGCAGTCTGACAACATTAACCCCATCTATGTCAATAGCGCCTCAAACCCCTCAATACTTTCTCAGTATGACACCATTAACCCCATCTATGTCAATAGCGCCTCAAACCTCTCAATGCTTTCTCAGTATGGCACCATTAACCCCATCTATGTCAATAGCGCCTCAAACCCCTCAATGCTTTCTCAGTATGACACCATTAACCCCATCTATGTAAATAGCGCCTCAAACCTCTCAATGCTTTCTCAATATGGCAACATTGACCCCATCTATGTCACTAGTGCCTCAAACCTCTCAATGCTTTCTCAGTATGGCAACATTAACCCCATCTATGTCAATAGCGCCTCAAACCTCTCAATGCTTTCCAATATGGCAATATTAACCCCATCTATGTCAATAGTGCCTCAAACCTCTCAATGATTTCTCAGTATGACACCATTAACCCCATCTATGTCAATAGCGCCTCAAACCTCTCAATGCTTTCTCAGTATGACACCATTAATGCCATGTATGTCAATAGCGCCTCACACCTCTCAATGCTTTCTCAATATGACAACATTAACCCCATCTATGTCAAAAGCGCCTCAAACCCCTCAATACTTTCTCAGTATGACAACATTAACCCCATCTATGTCAATAGCGCCTCAAACCCCTCAATACGTTCTCAGTATGACAGCATTAACCCCATCTATGGCAATAGTGTCTCAAACCTCTCAACGCCTTCTCAATATGGCAACATTAACCCCACCTATGTCAATAGTGCCTCGAACCCCTCAATGCTTTCTCAGTATAACACCATTAACCCCATCTATGTCAATAGCACCTCAAACCTCTCAATGCTTTCTCAATATGGCAACATTAACCCCATCTATGTCACTAGTGCCTCAAACCTCTCAATGCTTTCTCAGTAGGGCAACATTAACCCCATCTATGTCAATAGTGCCTCAAACCTCTCAATACTTTCTCAGTATGAGAAAATTAACCCCAGCTATGTCAATAGCGCCTCAAACCCCTCAATACTTTCTCAGTATGGCAACATTAAACCCATCTATGTCAATCGCGCCTCAAAACCTCAATGCTTTCTCATTATGACACCATTAACCCCATCTATGTCAATAGCGCCTCAAACCTCTCAATGCTTTCTCAGTATGACAACATTAACCCCATCCATGTCAATAGCGCCTCAAACCCCTCAATGCTTTCTCAGTATGACACCATTAACCCCATCTATGTCAATAGCGCCTCAACCCCTCAATGCTTTCAAAGTATGACACCATTATCCCCATCTATGTCAATAGCGCCTCACACATCTCAATGCTTTCTCAGTATGACACCATTAACCCCATCTATGTCAATAGCGCCTCAACCCCCTCAATGCTTTCTCAGTATGACAACATTAACCCCATCTATGTCAATAGCGCCTCAAACCTCTCAATGCTTTCTCAATATGGCAACATTAACCCCATCCATGTCACTAGTGCCTCAAACCTCTCAATGCTTTCTCAGTATGGCAACATTAACCCCATCTATGTCAATCGTGCCTCAAACCTCTCAATGCTTTCTCAGTATGACAACAGTAACCCCATCTATGTCAATAGCGCCTCAAATCCCTCAATGCTTTCTCAGTATGACAACATTAACCCCATCTATGTCAATAGCGTCTCAAACCCCTCAATGCTTTCTCAGTATGACACCATTAATCCCATCTATGTCAATAGCGCCTCAAACCCCTCAATACTTTCTCAGTCTGACAACATTAACCCCATCTATGTCAATAGCGCCTCAAACCCCTCAATACTATCTCAGTATGACACCATTAACCCCATCTATGTCAATAGCGCCTCAAACCTCTCAATGCTTTCTCAGTATGGCACCATTAACCCCATCTATGTCAATAGCGCCTCAAACCCCTCAATGCTTTCTCAGTATGACACCATTAACCCCATCTATGTAAATAGCGCCTCAAACCTCTCAATGCTTTCTCAATATGGCAACATTGACCCCATCTATGTCACTAGTGCCTCAAACCTCTCAATGCTTTCTCAGTATGGCAACATTAACCCCATCTATGTCAATAGCGCCTCAAACCTCTCAATGCTTTCTCAATATGGCAATATTAACCCCATCTATGTCAATAGTGCCTCAAACCTCTCAATGATTTCTCAGTATGACACCATTAACCCCATCTATGTCAATAGCGCCTCAAACCTCTCAATGCTTTCTCAGTATGACACCATTAATGCCATGTATGTCAATAGCGCCTCACACCTCTCAATGCTTTCTCAATATGACAACATTAACCCCATCTATGTCAAAAGCGCCTCAAACCCCTCAATACTTTCTCAGTCTGACAACATTAACCCCATCTATGTCAATAGCGCCTCAAACCCCTCAATGCTTTCTCAGTATGACAACATTAACCCCATCTATGTCAAAAGCGCCTCAAACCCCTCAATACTTTCTCAGTATGACAACATTAACCCCATCTATGTCAATAGCGCCTCAAACCTCTCAATGCTTTCTCAATATGGCAACATTAACCCCATCCATGTCACTAGTGCCTCAAACCTCTCAATGCTTTCTCAGTATGGCAACATTAACCCCATCTATGTCAATCGTGCCTCAAACCTCTCAATGCTTTCTCAGTATGACAACAGTAACCCCATCTATGTCAATACCGCCTCAAATCCCTCAATGCTTTCTCAGTATGACAACATTAACCCAATCTATGTCAATAGCGCCTCAAACCCCTCAATGCTTTCTCAGTATGACACCATTAATCCCATCTATGTCAATAGCGCCTCAAACCCCTCAATACTTTCTCAGTCTGACAACATTAACCCCATCTATGTCAATAGCGCCTCAAACCCCTCAATACTATCTCAGTATGACACCATTAACCCCATCTATGTCAATAGCGCCTCAAACCTCTCAATGCTTTCTCAGTATGGCACCATTAACCCCATCTATGTCAATAGCGCCTCAAACCCCTCAATGCTTTCTCAGTATGACACCATTAACCCCATCTATGTAAATAGCGCCTCAAACCTCTCAATGCTTTCTCAATATGGCAACATTGACCCCATCTATGTCACTAGTGCCTCAAACCTCTCAATGCTTTCTCAGTATGGCAACATTAACCCCATCTATGTCAATAGCGCCTCAAACCTCTCAATGCTTTCTCAATATGGCAATATTAACCCCATCTATGTCAATAGTGCCTCAAACCTCTCAATGATTTCTCAGTATGACACCATTAACCCCATCTATGTCAATAGCGCCTCAAACCTCTCAATGCTTTCTCAGTATGACACCATTAATGCCATGTATGTCAATAGCGCCTCACACCTCTCAATGCTTTCTCAATATGACAACATTAACCCCATCTATGTCAAAAGCGCCTCAAACCCCTCAATACTTTCTCAGTCTGACAACATTAACCCCATCTATGTCAATAGCGCCTCAAACCCCTCAATGCTTTCTCAGTATGACAACATTAACCCCATCTATGTCAAAAGCGCCTCAAACCCCTCAATACTTTCTCAGTATGAGAAAATTAACCCCATCTATGTAAATAGCGCCTCAAACCCCTCAATACTTTCTCAGTACGACAACATTAAACCCATCTATGTCAATAGCGCCTCAAACCCTCAATGCTTTCTCATTATGACACCATTAACCCCATCTATGTCAATAGCGCCTCAAACCCCTCAATGCTTTCAAAGTATGACACCATTATCCCCATCTATGTCAATAGCGCCTCACACATCTCAATGCTTTCTCAGTATGACACCATTAACCCCATCTATGTCAATAGCGCCTCAAACCCCTCAATGCTTTCTCAGTATGACACCATTAACCCCATCTATGTCAATAGCGCCTCAAACCCCTCAATGCTTTCAAAGTATGACACCATTATCCCCATCTATGTCAATAGCGCCTCACACATCTCAATGCTTTCTCAGTATGACAACATTAACCCCATCTATGTCAATAGCGCCTCAAACCTCTCAATGCTTTCTCAATATGGCAACATTAACCCCATCCATGTCACTAGTGTCTCAAACTTCTCAATGCTTTCTCAGTATGGCAACATTAACCCCATCTATGTCAATCGTGCCTCAAACCTCTCAATGCTTTCTCAGTATGACAACAGTAACCCCATCTATGTCAATAGCGCCTCAAATCCCTCAATGCTTTCTCAGTATGACAACATTAACCCCATCTATGTCAATAGCGCCTCAAACCCCTCAATGCTTTCTCAGTATGACACCATTAATCCCATCTATGTCAATAGCGCCTCAAACCCCTCAATACTTTCTCAGTCTGACAACATTAACCCCATCTATGTCAATAGCGCCTCAAACCCCTCAATACTTTCTCAGTATGACACCATTAACCCCATCTATGTCAATAGCGCCTCAAACCTCTCAATGCTTTCTCAGTATGGCACCATTAACCCCATCTATGTCACTAGTGCCTCAAACCTCTCAATGCTTTCTCAGTATGGCAACATTAACCCCATCTATGTCAATAGCGCCTCAAACCTCTCAATGCTTTCTCAATATGGCAATATTAACCCCATCTATGTCAATAGTGCCTCAAACCTCTCAATGATTTCTCAGTATGACACCATTAACCCCATCTATGTCAATAGCGCCTCAAACCTCTCAATGCTTTCTCAGTATGACACCATTAATGCCATGTATGTCAATAGCGCCTCACACCTCTCAATGCTTTCTCAATATGACAACATTAACCCCATCTATGTCAAAAGCGCCTCAAACCCCTCAATACTTTCTCAGTATGACAACATTAACCCCATCTATGTCAATAGCGCCTCAAACCCCTCAGTACTTTAACAGTATGACAACATTAACCACATCTATGTCAATAGCGCCTCAAACCCCTCAATACGTTCTCAGTATGACAGCATTAACCCCATCTATGGCAATAGTGTCTCAAACCTCTCAACGCCTTCTCAATATGGCAACATTAACCCCACCTATGTCAATAGTGCCTCGAACCTCTCAATGCTTTCTCAGTATGGCAACATTCACCCCATCTATGACAATAGTGCCTCAAACCTCTCAATGCTTTCTCAGTATGACAACATTAACCCCATCTATGTCAATAGCGCCTCAAACCCCTCAATGCTTTCTCAGTATGACACCATTAACCCCATCTATGTCAATAGCGCCTCAAACCCCTCAATACGTTCTCAGTATGACAACATTAACCCCTTCTATGGCAATAGCGCTTCAAACCCCTCAATGCTTTCTCAGTATAACACCATTAACCCCATCTATGTCAATAGCACCTCAAACCTCTCAATGCTTTCTCAATATGGCAACATTAACCCCATCTATGTCACTAGTGCCTCAAACCTCTCAATGCTTTCTCAGTAGGGCAACATTAACCCCATCTATGTCAATAGTGCCTCAAACCTCTCAATACTTTCTCAGTATGAGAAAATTAACCCCAGCTATGTCAATAGCGCCTCAAACCCCTCAATACTTTCTCAGTATGACAACATTAAACCCATCTATGTCAATCGCGCCTCAAACCCTCAATGCTTTCTCATTATGACACCATTAACCCCATCTATGTCAATAGCGCCTCAAACCTCTCAATGCTTTCTCAGTATGACAACATTAACCCCATCCATGTCAATAGCGCCTCAAACCCCTCAATGCTTTCTCAGTATGACACCATTAACCCCATCTATGTCAATAGCGCCTCAACCCCTCAATGCTTTCAAAGTATGACACCATTATCCCCATCTATGTCAATAGCGCCTCACACATCTCAATGCTTTCTCAGTATGACACCATTAACCCCATCTATGTCAATAGCGCCTCAACCCCCTCAATGCTTTCTCAGTATGACAACATTAACCCCATCTATGTCAATAGCGCCTCAAACCTCTCAATGCTTTCTCAATATGGCAACATTAACCCCATCCAGGTCACTAGTGCCTCAAACCTCTCAATGCTTTCTCAGTATGGCAACATTAACCCCATCTATGTCAATCGTGCCTCAAACCTCTCAATGCTTTCTCAGTATGACAACAGTAACCCCATCTATGTCAATAGCGCCTCAAATCCCTCAATGCTTTCTCAGTATGACAACATTAACCCCATCTATGTCAATAGCGCCTCAAACCCCTCAATACTTTCTCAGTCTGACAACATTAACCCCATCTATGTCAATAGCGCCTCAAACCCCTCAATACTATCTCAGTATGACACCATTAACCCCATCTATGTCAATAGCGCCTCAAACCTCTCAATGCTTTCTCAGTATGGCACCATTAACCCCATCTATGTCAATAGCGCCTCAAACCCCTCAATGCTTTCTCAGTATGACACCATTAACCCCATCTATGTCAATAGCGCCTCAAACCTCTCAATGCTTTCTCAGTATGGCACCATTAACCCCATCTATGTCAATAGCGCCTCAAACCCCTCAATGCTTTCTCAGTATGACACCATTAACCCCATCTATGTAAATAGCGCCTCAAACCTCTCAATGCTTTCTCAATATGGCAACATTGACCCCATCTATGTCACTAGTGCCTCAAACCTCTCAATGCTTTCTCAGTATGGCAACATTAACCCCATCTATGTCAATAGCGCCTCAAACCTCTCAATGCTTTCTCAATATGGCAATATTAACCCCATCTATGTCAATAGTGCCTCAAACCTCTCAATGATTTCTCAGTATGACACCATTAACCCCATCTATGTCAATAGCGCCTCAAACCTCTCAATGCTTTCTCAGTATGACACCATTAATGCCATGTATGTCAATAGCGCCTCACACCTCTCAATGCTTTCTCAATATGACAACATTAACCCCATCTATGTCAAAAGCGCCTCAAACCCCTCAATACTTTCTCAGTCTGACAACATTAACCCCATCTATGTCAATAGCGCCTCAAACCCCTCAATGCTTTCTCAGTATGACAACATTAACCCCATCTATGTCAAAAGCGCCTCAAACCCCTCATTACTTTCTCAGTCTGACAACATTAACCCCATCTATGTCAATAGCGCCTCAAACCCCTCAATGCTTTCTCATTATGACAACATTAACCCCATCTATGTCAATAGCGCCTCAAACCCCTCAATACTTTCTCAGTACGACAACATTAAACCCATCTATGTCAATAGCGCCTCAAACCCTCAATGCTTTCTCATTATGACACCATTAACCCCATCTATGTCAATAGCGCCTCAAACCCCTCAATGCTTTCAAAGTATGACACCATTATCCCCATCTATGCAAATAGCGCCTCACACATCTCAATGCTTTCTCAGTATGACACCATTAACCCCATCTATGTCAATAGCGCCTCAAACCCCTCAATGCTTTCTCAGTATGACAACATTAACCCCATCTATGTCAATAGCGCCTCAAACCTCTCAATGCTTTCTCAATATGGCAACATTAACCCCATCCATGTCACTAGTGCCTCAAACCTCTCAATGCTTTCTCAGTATGGCAACATTAACCCCATCTATGTCAATAGCGCCTCAAATCCCTCAATGCTTTCTCAGTATGACAACATTAACCCCATCTATGTCAATAGCGCCTCAAACCCCTCAATGCTTTCTCAGTATGACACCATTAATCCCATCTATGTCAATAGCGCCTCAAACCCCTCAATACTTTCTCAGTCTGACAACATTAACCCCATCTATGTCAATAGCGCCTCAAACCCCTCAATACTTTCTCAGTATGACACCATTAACCCCATCTATGTCAATAGTGCCTCAAACCTCTCAATGCTTTCTCAGTATGGCACCATTAACCCCATCTATGTCAATAGCGCCTCAAACCCCTCAATGCTTTCTCAGTATGACACCATTAACCCCATCTATGTAAATAGCGCCTCAAACCTCTCAATGCTTTCTCAATATGGCAACATTGACCCCATCTATGTCACTAGTGCCTCAAACCTCTCAATGCTTTCTCAGTATGGCAACATTAACCCCATCTATGTCAATAGCGCCTCAAACCTCTCAATGCTTTCTCAATATGGCAATATTAACCCCATCTATGTCAATAGTGCCTCAAACCTCTCAATGATTTCTCAGTATGACACCATTAACCCCATCTATGTCAATAGCGCCTCAAACCTCTCAATGCTTTCTCATTATGACACCATTAATGCCATGTATGTCAATAGCGCCTCACACCTCTCAATGCTTTCTCAATATGACAACATTAACCCCATCTATGTCAAAAGCGCCTCAAACCCCTCAATACTTTCTCAGTCTGACAACATTAACCCCATCTATGTCAATAGCGCCTCAAACCCCTCAATGCTTTCTCAGTATGACAACATTAACCCCATCTATGTCACAAGCGCCTCAAACCCCTCAATAATTTCTCAGTCTGACAACATTAACCCCATCTATGTCAATAGGGCCTCAAACCTCTCAATGCTTTCTCAGTATGACACCATTAACCCCATCTATGTCAAAAGCGCCTCAAACCCCTCAATACTTTCTCAGTATGAGAAAATTAACCCCATCTATGTAAATAGCGCCTCAAACCCCTCAATACTTTCTCAGTACGACAACATTAAACCCATCTATGTCAATAGCGCCTCAAACCCTCAATGCTTTCTCATTATGACACCATTAACCCCATCTATGTCAATAGCGCCTCAAACCCCTCAATGCTTTCTCAATATGACAACATTAACCCCATCTATGTCAATAGCGCTTCAAACCCCTCAATGCTTTCTCAGTATGACACCATTAATGCCATCTATGTCAATAGTGCCTCAAACCCCTCAATGCTTTCTCAGTATGACACCATTAACCCCATCTATGTCAATAGTGCTTCAAACCTCTCAATGCTTTCTCAGTACGACACCATTAAACCCATCTATGTCAATAGCGCCTCAAACCCTCAATGCTTTCTCATTATGACAACATTAACCCCATCTATGTCAATAGCGCCTCAAACCTCTCAATGCTTTCTCAGTATGACACCATTAACCCCATCTATGTCAATAGCGCCTCAAACCCCTCAATACTTTCTCAGTCTGACAACATTAACCCCATCTATGTCAATAGCGCCTCAAACCTCTCAATGCTTTCTCAGTATGACAACATTAACCCCTTCTATGTCAATAGCGCCTCAAACCTCTCAATGCTTTCTCAGTATGACAACATTAACCCCTTCTATTTCAACAGCGCCTCAAACCTCTCAATGCTTTCTCAGTATGACACCATTAACCCCATCTATGTCAATAGCGCCTCAAACCCCTCAATGCTTTCTCAGTATGGCAACATTAACCCCATCTATGTCAATAGCGCCTTAAACCCCTCAATGCTTTCTCAGTATGACAACATTAACCCCATCTATGTCAATAGCGCCTTAAACCGCTCAATGCTTTCTAAGTATGACACCATTAACCCCATCTATGTCAATAGCGCCTCAAACCCCTCAATGCTTTCTCAGTATGACACCATTAATCCCATCTATGTCAATAGCGCCTCAAACCCCTCAATACTTTCTCAGTCTGACAACATTAACCCCATCTATGTCAATAGCGCCTCAAACCCCTCAATACTTTCTCAGTATGACACCATTAACCCCATCTATGTCAATAGTGCCTCAAACCTCTCAATGCTTTCTCAGTATGGCACCATTAACCCCATCTATGTCAATAGCGCCTCAAACCCCTCAATGCTTTCTCAGTATGACACCATTAACCCCATCTATGTAAATAGCGCCTCAAACCTCTCAATGCTTTCTCAATATGACACCATTAACCCCATCTATGTCAATAGCGCCTCAAACCCCTCAATGCTTTCAAAGTATGACACCATTATCCCCATCTATGCAAATAGCGCCTCACACATCTCAATGCTTTCTCAGTATGACACCATTAACCCCATCTATGTCAATAGCGCCTCAAACCCCTCAATGCTTTCTCAGTATGACAACATTAACCCCATCTATGTCAATAGCGCCTCAAACCTCTCAATGCTTTCTCAATATGGCAACATTAACCCCATCCATGTCACTAGTGCCTCAAACCTCTCAATGCTTTCTCAGTATGGCAACATTAACCCCATCTATGTCAATAGCGCCTCAAATCCCTCAATGCTTTCTCAGTATGACAACATTAACCCCATCTATGTCAATAGCGCCTCAAACCCCTCAATGCTTTCTCAGTATGACACCATTAATCCCATCTATGTCAATAGCGCCTCAAACCCCTCAATACTTTCTCAGTCTGACAACATTAACCCCATCTATGTCAATAGCGCCTCAAACCCCTCAATACTTTCTCAGTATGACACCATTAACCCCATCTATGTCAATAGTGCCTCAAACCTCTCAATGCTTTCTCAGTATGGCACCATTAACCCCATCTATGTCAATAGCGCCTCAAACCCCTCAATGCTTTCTCAGTATGACACCATTAACCCCATCTATGTAAATAGCGCCTCAAACCTCTCAATGCTTTCTCAATATGGCAACATTGACCCCATCTATGTCACTAGTGCCTCAAACCTCTCAATGCTTTCTCAGTATGGCAACATTAACCCCATCTATGTCAATAGCGCCTCAAACCTCTCAATGCTTTCTCAATATGGCAATATTAACCCCATCTATGTCAATAGTGCCTCAAACCTCTCAATGATTTCTCAGTATGACACCATTAACCCCATCTATGTCAATAGCGCCTCAAACCTCTCAATGCTTTCTCATTATGACACCATTAATGCCATGTATGTCAATAGCGCCTCACACCTCTCAATGCTTTCTCAATATGACAACATTAACCCCATCTATGTCAAAAGCGCCTCAAACCCCTCAATACTTTCTCAGTCTGACAACATTAACCCCATCTATGTCAATAGCGCCTCAAACCCCTCAATGCTTTCTCAGTATGACAACATTAACCCCATCTATGTCACAAGCGCCTCAAACCCCTCAATAATTTCTCAGTCTGACAACATTAACCCCATCTATGTCAATAGGGCCTCAAACCTCTCAATGCTTTCTCAGTATGACACCATTAACCCCATCTATGTCAAAAGCGCCTCAAACCCCTCAATACTTTCTCAGTATGAGAAAATTAACCCCATCTATGTAAATAGCGCCTCAAACCCCTCAATACTTTCTCAGTACGACAACATTAAACCCATCTATGTCAATAGCGCCTCAAACCCTCAATGCTTTCTCATTATGACACCATTAACCCCATCTATGTCAATAGCGCCTCAAACCCCTCAATGCTTTCTCAATATGACAACATTAACCCCATCTATGTCAATAGCGCTTCAAACCCCTCAATGCTTTCTCAGTATGACACCATTAATGCCATCTATGTCAATAGTGCCTCAAACCCCTCAATGCTTTCTCAGTATGACACCATTAACCCCATCTATGTCAATAGTGCTTCAAACCTCTCAATGCTTTCTCAGTACGACACCATTAAACCCATCTATGTCAATAGCGCCTCAAACCCTCAATGCTTTCTCATTATGACAACATTAACCCCATCTATGTCAATAGCGCCTCAAACCTCTCAATGCTTTCTCAGTATGACACCATTAACCCCATCTATGTCAATAGCGCCTCAAACCCCTCAATACTTTCTCAGTCTGACAACATTAACCCCATCTATGTCAATAGCGCCTCAAACCTCTCAATGCTTTCTCAGTATGACAACATTAACCCCTTCTATGTCAATAGCGCCTCAAACCTCTCAATGCTTTCTCAGTATGACAACATTAACCCCTTCTATTTCAACAGCGCCTCAAACCTCTCAATGCTTTCTCAGTATGACACCATTAACCCCATCTATGTCAATAGCGCCTCAAACCCCTCAATGCTTTCTCAGTATGGCAACATTAACCCCATCTATGTCAATAGCGCCTTAAACCCCTCAATGCTTTCTCAGTATGACAACATTAACCCCATCTATGTCAATAGCGCCTTAAACCGCTCAATGCTTTCTAAGTATGACACCATTAACCCCATCTATGTCAATAGCGCCTCAAACCCCTCAATGCTTTCTCAGTATGACACCATTAACCCCATCTATGTCAATAGCGCCTCAAACCCCTCAATGCTTTCTCAGTATGACACCATTAAGCCCATCTATGTCAATAGCGCCTCAAACCCCTCAATACTTTCTCATTATGACACCATTAACCCCATCTATGTCAATAGCGCCTCAAACCCCTCAATGCTTTCTCAGTATGACACCATTAACCACTTCTATGGCAATAGCGCCTCAACCCCCTCCATACGTTCTCAGTATGACAACATTAACCACTTCTATGGCAGTAGCGCTTCAAACCCCTCAATGCTTTCTCAGTATGGCAACATTAACCCCATCTATGTCAATAGTGCCTCAACCCCTCAATGTTTCTCAGTATGACAACATTAACCCCATCTATGTCAATAGCGCCTCAAACCCCTCAATGCTTTCTCAGTATGACAACATTAACCCCATCTATGTCAATAGCGCCTCAAACCCCTCAATGCTTTCTCAGTATGACACCATTAATCCCATCTATGTCAATAGCGCCTCAAACCCCTCAATACTTTCTCAGTCTGACAACATTAACCCCATCTATGTCAATAGCGCCTCAAACCCCTCAATACTTTCTCAGTATGACACCATTAACCCCATCTATGTCAATAGTGCCTCAAACCTCTCAATGCTTTCTCAGTATGGCACCATTAACCCCATCTATGTCAATAGCGCCTCAAACCCCTCAATGCTTTCTCAGTATGACACCATTAACCCCATCTATGTAAATAGCGCCTCAAACCTCTCAATGCTTTCTCAATATGGCAACATTGACCCCATCTATGTCACTAGTGCCTCAAACCTCTCAATGCTTTCTCAGTATGGCAACATTAACCCCATCTATGTCAATAGCGCCTCAAACCTCTCAATGCTTTCTCAATATGGCAATATTAACCCCATCTATGTCAATAGTGCCTCAAACCTCTCAATGATTTCTCAGTATGACACCATTAACCCCATCTATGTCAATAGCGCCTCAAACCTCTCAATGCTTTCTCATTATGACACCATTAATGCCATGTATGTCAATAGCGCCTCACACCTCTCAATGCTTTCTCAATATGACAACATTAACCCCATCTATGTCAAAAGCGCCTCAAACCCCTCAATACTTTCTCAGTCTGACAACATTAACCCCATCTATGTCAATAGCGCCTCAAACCCCTCAATGCTTTCTCAGTATGACAACATTAACCCCATCTATGTCACAAGCGCCTCAAACCCCTCAATAATTTCTCAGTCTGACAACATTAACCCCATCTATGTCAATAGGGCCTCAAACCTCTCAATGCTTTCTCAGTATGACACCATTAACCCCATCTATGTCAAAAGCGCCTCAAACCCCTCAATACTTTCTCAGTATGAGAAAATTAACCCCATCTATGTAAATAGCGCCTCAAACCCCTCAATACTTTCTCAGTACGACAACATTAAACCCATCTATGTCAATAGCGCCTCAAACCCTCAATGCTTTCTCATTATGACACCATTAACCCCATCTATGTCAATAGCGCCTCAAACCCCTCAATGCTTTCTCAATATGACAACATTAACCCCATCTATGTCAATAGCGCTTCAAACCCCTCAATGCTTTCTCAGTATGACACCATTAATGCCATCTATGTCAATAGTGCCTCAAACCCCTCAATGCTTTCTCAGTATGACACCATTAACCCCATCTATGTCAATAGTGCTTCAAACCTCTCAATGCTTTCTCAGTACGACACCATTAAACCCATCTATGTCAATAGCGCCTCAAACCCTCAATGCTTTCTCATTATGACAACATTAACCCCATCTATGTCAATAGCGCCTCAAACCTCTCAATGCTTTCTCAGTATGACACCATTAACCCCATCTATGTCAATAGCGCCTCAAACCCCTCAATACTTTCTCAGTCTGACAACATTAACCCCATCTATGTCAATAGCGCCTCAAACCTCTCAATGCTTTCTCAGTATGACAACATTAACCCCTTCTATGTCAATAGCGCCTCAAACCTCTCAATGCTTTCTCAGTATGACAACATTAACCCCTTCTATTTCAACAGCGCCTCAAACCTCTCAATGCTTTCTCAGTATGACACCATTAACCCCATCTATGTCAATAGCGCCTCAAACCCCTCAATGCTTTCTCAGTATGGCAACATTAACCCCATCTATGTCAATAGCGCCTTAAACCCCTCAATGCTTTCTCAGTATGACAACATTAACCCCATCTATGTCAATAGCGCCTTAAACCGCTCAATGCTTTCTAAGTATGACACCATTAACCCCATCTATGTCAATAGCGCCTCAAACCCCTCAATGCTTTCTCAGTATGACACCATTAACCCCATCTATGTCAATAGCGCCTCAAACCCCTCAATGCTTTCTCAGTATGACACCATTAAGCCCATCTATGTCAATAGCGCCTCAAACCCCTCAATACTTTCTCATTATGACACCATTAACCCCATCTATGTCAATAGCGCCTCAAACCCCTCAATGCTTTCTCAGTATGACACCATTAACCACTTCTATGGCAATAGCGCCTCAACCCCCTCCATACGTTCTCAGTATGACAACATTAACCACTTCTATGGCAGTAGCGCTTCAAACCCCTCAATGCTTTCTCAGTATGGCAACATTAACCCCATCTATGTCAATAGTGCCTCAACCCCTCAATGTTTCTCAGTATGACAACATTAACCCCATCTATGTCAATAGCGCCTCAAACCCCTCAATGCTTTCTCAGTATGGCAACATTAACCCCATCTATGTCAATAGTGCCTCAAACCCCTCAATGCTTTCTCAGTATGACACCATTAACCCCATCTATGTCAATAGCGCCTCAAACCCCTCAATGCTTTCTCAGTATGACACCATTAACCCCATATATGGCAATAGCGCCTCAAACCCCTCAATGCTTTCTCAGTATGACACCATTAACCCCATCTATGTCAATAGCGCCTCAAACCCCTCAATACTTTCTCATTATGACACCATTAACCCCATCTATGTCAATAGCGCCTCAAATCCCTCAATGCTTTCTCAGTATGACACCATTAACCACTTCTATGGCAATAGCGCCTCAACCCCCTCCATACGTTCTCAGTATGACAACATTAACCACTTCTATGGCAATAGCGCTTCAAACCCCTCAATGCTTTCTCAGTATGGCAACATTAACCCCATCTATGTCAATAGTGCCTCAACCCCTCAATGTTTCTCAGTATGACAACATTAACCCCATCTATGTCAATAGCGCCTCAAACCCCTCAATGCTTTCTCAGTATGGCAACATTAACCCCATCTATGTCAATAGTGCCTCAAACCTCAATGCTTTCTCAGTATGACACCATTAACCCCATCTATGTCAATAGTGCCTCAAACCTCTCAATGCTTTCTCAGTATGGCAACATTAACCCCATCTATGTCAATAGCGCCTCAAACCCCTTAATGCTTTCTCAGTATGACACCATTAACCCCATCTATGTCAATAGCGCCTCAACCCCTCAATGCTTTCAAAGTATGACACCATTATCCCCATCTATGTCAATAGCGCCTCACACATCTCAATGCTTTCTCAGTATGACACCATTAACCCCATCTATGTCAATAGCGCCTCAAACCCCTCAATGCTTTCTCAGTATGACAACATTAACCCCATCTATGTCAATAGCGCCTCAAACCTCTCAATGCTTTCTCAATATGGCAACATTAACCCCATCCATGTCACTAGTGCCTCAAACCTCTCAATGCTTTCTCAGTATGGCAACATTAACCCCATCTATGTCAATCGTGCCTCAAACCTCTCAATGCTTTCTCAGTATGACAACAGTAACTCCATCTATGTCAATAGCTCCTCAAATCCCTCAATGCTTTCTCAGGATGACAACATTAACCCCATCTATGTCAATAGCGCCTCAAACCCCTCAATGCTTTCTCAGTATGACACCATTAATCCCATCTATGTCAATAGCGCCTCAAACCCCTCAATACTTTCTCAGTCTGACAACATTAACCCCATCTATGTCAATAGCGCCTCAAACCCCTCAATACTTTCTCAGTATGACACCATTAACCCCATCTATGTCAATAGCGCCTCAAACCTCTCAATGCTTTCTCAGTATGGCACCATTAACCCCATCTATGTCAATAGCGCCTCAAACCCCTCAATGCTTTCTCAGTATGACACCATTAACCCCATCTATGTAAATAGCGCCTCAAACCTCTCGATGCTTTCTCAGTATGACACCATTAACCCCATCTATGTAAATAGCGCCTCAAATCTCTCAATGCTTTCTCAATATGGCAACATTGACCCCATCTATGTCACTAGTGCCTCAAACCTCTCAATACTTTCTCAGTCTGACAACATTAACCCCATCTATGTCAATAGCGCCTCAAACCCCTCAATGCTTTCTCAGTATGACAACATTAACCCCATCTATGTCAAAAGCGCCTCAAACCTCTCAATGATTTCTCAGTATGACACCATTAACCCCATCTATGTCAATAGCGCCTCAAACTTCTCAATGCTTTCTCAGTATGACACCATTAATGCCATGTATGTCAATAGCGCCTCACACCTCTCAATGCTTTCTCAATATGACAACATTAACCCCATCTATGTCAAAAGAGCCTCAAACCCCTCAATACTTTCTCAGTCTGACAACATTAACCCCATCTATGTCAATAGCGCCTCAAACCCCTCAATGCTTTCTCAGTATGACAACATTAACCCCATCTATGTCAAAAGCGCCTCAAACCCCTCAATACTTTCTCAGTCTGACAACATTAACCCCATCTATGTCAATAGCGCCTCAAACCCCTCAATGCTTTCTCATTATGACAACATTAACCCCATCTATGTCAATAGCGCCTCAAACCTCTCAATGCTTTCTCAGTATGACACCATTAACCCCATCTATGTCAAAAGCGCCTCAAACCCCTCACTACTTTCTCAGTATGAGAAAATTAACCCCATCTATGTAAATAGCGCCTCAAACCCCTCAATACTTTCTCAGTACGACAACATTAAACCAATCTATGTCAATAGCGCCTCAAACCCTCAATGCTTTCTCATTATGACACCATTAACCCCATCTATGTCAATAGCGCCTCAAACCCCTCAATGCTTTCAACGTATGACACCATTATCCCCATCTATGTCAATAGCGCCTCACACATCTCAATGCTTTCTCAGTATGACACCATTAACCCCATATATGTCAATAGCGCCTCAAACCCCTCAATGCTTTCTCAGTATGACAACATTAACCCCATCTATGTCAATAGCGCCTCAAACCTCTCAATGCTTTCTCAATATGACAACATTAACCCCATCCATGTCACTAGTGCCTCAAACCTCTCAATGCTTTCTCAGTATGGCAACATTAACCCCATCTATGTCAATCGTGCCTCAAACCTCTCAATGCTTTCTCAGTATGACAACAGTAACCCCATCTATGTCAATAGCGCCTCAAATCCCTCAATGCTTTCTCAGTATGACAACATTACCCCCATCTATGTCAATAGCGCCTCAAACCCCTCAATGCTTTCTCAGTATGACACCATTAATCCCATCTATGTCAATAGCGCCTCAAACCCCTCAATACTTTCTCAGTCTGACAACATTAACCCCATCTATGTCAATAGCGCCTCAAACCCCTCAATACTTTCTCAGTATGACACCATTAACCCCATCTATGTCAATAGCGCCTCAAACCTCTCAATGCTTTCTCAGTATGGCACCATTAACCCCATCTATGTCAATAGCGCCTCAAACCCCTCAATGCTTTCTCAGTATGACACCATTAACCCCATCTATGTAAATAGCGCCTCAAACCTCTCAATGCTTTCTCAATATGGCAACATTGACCCCATCTATGTCACTAGTGCCTCAAACCTCTCAATGCTTTCTCAGTATGGCAACATTAACCCCATCTATGTCAATAGCGCCTCAAACCTCTCAATGCTTTCTCAATATGGCAATATTAACCCCATCTATGTCAATAGTGCCTCAAACCTCTCAATGATTTCTCAGTATGACACCATTAACCCCATCTATGTCAATAGCGCCTCAAACCTCTCAATGCTTTCTCAGTATGACACCATTAATGCCATGTATGTCAATAGCGCCTCACACCTCTCAATGCTTTCTCAATATGACAACATTAACCCCATCTATGTCAAAAGCGCCTCAAACCCCTCAATACTTTCTCAGTCTGACAACATTAACCCCATCTATGTCAATAGCGCCTCAAACCCCTCAATGCTTTCTCAGTATGACAACATTAACCCCATCTATGTCACAAGCGCCTCAAACCCCTCAATACTTTCTCAGTCTGACAACATTAACCCCATCTATGTCAATAGCGCCTCAAACCCCTCAATGCTTTCTCATTATGACAACATTAACCCCATCTATGTCAATAGCGCCTCAAACCTCTCAATGCTTTCTCAGTATGACACCATTAACCCCATCTATGTCAAAGCGCCTCAAACCCCTCAATACTTTCTCAGTATGAGAAAATTAACCCCATCTATGTAAATAGCGCCTCAAACCCCTCAATACTTTCTCAGTACGACAACATTAAACCCATCTATGTCAATAGCGCCTCAAACCCTCAATGCTTTCTCATTATGACACCATTAACCCCATCTATGTCAATAGCGCCTCAAACCCCTCAATGCTTTCTCAATATGACAACATTAACCCCATCTATGTCAATAGCGCTTCAAACCCCTCAATGCTTTCTCAGTATGACACCATTAATGCCATCTATGTCAATAGTGCCTCAAACCCCTCAATGCTTTCTCAGTATGACACCATTAACCCCATCTATGTCAATAGTGCTTCAAACCTCTCAATGCTTTCTCAGTACGACACCATTAAACCCATCTATGTCAATAGCGCCTCAAACCCTCAATGCTTTCTCATTATGACAACATTAACCCCATCTATGTCAATAGCGCCTCAAACCTCTCAATGCTTTCTCAGTATGACACCATTAACCCCATCTATGTCAATAGCGCCTCAAACCCCTCAATACTTTCTCAGTCTGACAACATTAACCCCATCTATGTCAATAGCGCCTCAAACCTCTTAATGCTTTCTCAGTATGACAACATTAACCCCTTCTATGTCAATAGCGCCTCAAACCTCTCAATGCTTTCTCAGTATGACAACATTAACCCCTTCTATGTCAACAGAGCCTCAAACCTCTCAATGCTTTCTCAGTATGGCAACATTAACCCCATCTATGTCAATAGTGCCTCAACCCCTCAATGTTTCTCAGTATGACAACATTAACCCCATCTATGTCAATAGCGCCTCAAACCCCTCAATGCTTTCTCAGTATGGCAACATTAACCCCATCTATGTCAATAGTGTCTCAAACCCCTCAATGCTTTCTCAGTATGACACCATTAACCCCATCTATGTCAATAGTGCTTCAAACCTCTCAATGCTTTCTCAGTACGACACCATTAAACCCATCTATGTCAATAGCGCCTCAAACCCTCAATGCTTTCTCATTATGACAACATTAACCCCATCTATGTCAATAGCGCCTCAAACCTCTCAATGCTTTCTCAGTATGACACCATTAACCCCATCTATGTCAATAGCGCCTCAAACCCCTCAATACTTTCTCAGTCTGACAACATTAACCCCATCTATGTCAATAGCGCCTCAAACCTCTTAATGCTTTCTCAGTATGACAACATTAACCCCTTCTATGTCAATAGCGCCTCAAACCTCTCAATGCTTTCTCAGTATGACAACATTAACCCCTTCTATGTCAACAGAGCCTCAAACCTCTCAATGCTTTCTCAGTATGGCAACATTAACCCCATCTATGTCAATAGTGCCTCAACCCCTCAATGTTTCTCAGTATGACAACATTAACCCCATCTATGTCAATAGCGCCTCAAACCCCTCAATGCTTTCTCAGTATGGCAACATTAACCCCATCTATGTCAATAGTGTCTCAAACCCCTCAATGCTTTCTCAGTATGACACCATTAACCCCATCTATGTCAATAGCGCCTCAAACCCCTCAATGCTTTCTCAGTATGACACCATTAACCCCATCTATGGCAATAGCGCCTCAAACCCCTCAATGCTTTCTCAGTATGACACCATTAACCCCATCTATGTCAATAGCGTCTCAAACCCCTCAATACTTTCTCATTATGACACCATTAACCCCATCTATGTCAATAGCGCCTCAAATCCCTCAATGCTTTCTCAGTATGACACCATTAACCACTTCTATGGCAATAGCGCCTCAACCCCCTCCATACGTTCTCAGTATGACAACATTAACCACTTCTATGGCAATAGCGCTTCAAACCCCTCAATGCTTTCTCAGTATGGCAACATTAACCCCATCTATGTCAATAGTGCCTCAACCCCTCAATGCTTTCTCAGTATGACAACATTAACCCCATCTATGTCAATAGCGCCTCAAACCCCTCAATGCTTTCTCAGTATGGCAACATTAACCCCATCTATGTCAATAGTGCCTCAAACCTCAATGCTTTCTCAGTATGACACCATTAACCCCATCTATGTCAATAGTGCCTCAAACCTCTCAATGCTTTCTCAGTATGGCAACATTAACCCCATCTATGTCAATAGCGCCTCAAACCTCTCAATGCATTCTCAGTATGACACCATTAACCCCATCTATGTCAATAGCGCCTCAAACCCCTCCATACGTTCTCAGTATGACAACATTAACCACTTCTGTCGAAATAGCGCTTCAAACCCCTCAATGCTTTCTCAGTATAACACCATTCACCCCATCTATGTCAATAGCGCCTCAACCCCTCAATGCATTCTCAGCATGGCAACATTAACCCCATCTATATCAATAGCGCCTCAAACCCCTCAATGCTTTCTCAGTATGACACTATTAATGCCATCTATGTCAATAGTGCCTCATACCTCTCAATGCTTTCTCAATATGGCAACATTAACCCCATCTATGACAATAGAGCCTCAAACCTCTCAATACTTTCTCAGTATGGCAACATTAACCCCATCTATGTCAATAGCGCCTCAACCCCTCAATACTTTCTCAGTATGACACCATTAACCCCATCTATGTCAATAGCGCCTCAAACCCCTCAATGCTTTCTCAGTATGACACCATTAACCCCATCTATGGCAATAGCGCCTCAAACCCCTCAATGCTTTCTCAGTATGACACCATTAACCCCATCTATGTCAATAGCGTCTCAAACCCCTCAATACTTTCTCATTATGACACCATTAACCCCATCTATGTCAATAGCGCCTCAAATCCCTCAATGCTTTCTCAGTATGACACCATTAACCACTTCTATGGCAATAGCGCCTCAACCCCCTCCATACGTTCTCAGTATGACAACATTAACCACTTCTATGGCAATAGCGCTTCAAACCCCTCAATGCTTTCTCAGTATGGCAACATTAACCCCATCTATGTCAATAGTGCCTCAACCCCTCAATGCTTTCTCAGTATGACAACATTAACCCCATCTATGTCAATAGCGCCTCAAACCCCTCAATGCTTTCTCAGTATGGCAACATTAACCCCATCTATGTCAATAGTGCCTCAAACCTCAATGCTTTCTCAGTATGACACCATTAACCCCATCTATGTCAATAGTGCCTCAAACCTCTCAATGCTTTCTCAGTATGGCAACATTAACCCCATCTATGTCAATAGCGCCTCAAACCTCTCAATGCATTCTCAGTATGACACCATTAACCCCATCTATGTCAATAGCGCCTCAAACCCCTCCATACGTTCTCAGTATGACAACATTAACCACTTCTGTCGAAATAGCGCTTCAAACCCCTCAATGCTTTCTCAGTATAACACCATTCACCCCATCTATGTCAATAGCGCCTCAACCCCTCAATGCATTCTCAGCATGGCAACATTAACCCCATCTATATCAATAGCGCCTCAAACCCCTCAATGCTTTCTCAGTATGACACTATTAATGCCATCTATGTCAATAGTGCCTCATACCTCTCAATGCTTTCTCAATATGGCAACATTAACCCCATCTATGACAATAGAGCGTCAAACCTCTCAATACTTTCTCAGTATGGCAACATTAACCCCATCTATGTCAATAGCGCCTCAACCCCTCAATACTTTCTCAGTATGACACCATTAACCCCATCTATGTCAATAGCGCCTCAAACCCCTCAATGCTTTCTCAGTATGACACCATTAACCCCATCTATGTCAATAGCGCCTCAAACCCCTCAATGCTTTCTCAGTATGACAACATTAAACCCATCTATGTCAATAGCGCCTCAAACCCCTCAATGCTTTCTCAGTATGACACCATTAACCCCATCTATGTCAATAGCGCCTCAAACCCCTCAATGCTTTCTCAGTATGACAACATTAACCCCATCTATGTCAATAGCGCCTCAAACCTCTCAATGCTTTCTCAGTATGACACCATTAACCCCATCTATGTCAATAGAGCCTCAAACCTCTCAATGCTTTCTCAATATGGCAACATTGACCCCATCTATGTCACTAGTGCCTCAAACCTCTCAATGCTTTCTCAGTATGGCAACATTAACCCCATCTATGTCAATAGTGCCTCAAACCTCTCAATACTTTCTCAGTATGAGAAAATTAACCCCATCTATGTAAATAGCGCCTCAAACCCCTCAATACTTTCTCAGTATGAGACCATTAACCCCATCTATGTCAATAGAGCCTCAAACCCCTCAATACTTTCTCAGTATGACAACATTAACCACATCTATGTCAATAGCGCATCAAACCCCTTAATACTGTCTCAGTATGAGAAAATTAACCCCATCTATGTCAATAGCGCCTCAAGCCCTCAATGCTTTCTCAGTATGGCACCATTAACCCCATCTATGTCAATCGCGCCTCAAACCCCTCAATGCTTTCTCAGTATGACAACATTAACCCCATCTATGTCAATAGCGCCTCAAACCTCTCAATGCTTTCTCAGTATGACACCATTAACCCCATCTATATCAAAAGCGCCTCAAACCCCTCAATGCTTTCTCAGTATGACACCATTAACCCCATCTATGTCAATAGCGCCTCAAACCCCTCAATGCTTTCTCAGTATGACACCATTAATGCCATCTATGTCAATAGTGCCTCAAACCTCTCAATGCTTTCTCAATATGGCAACATTAACCACATCTATGTCAATCGCGCCTCAAACCCCTCAATGCTTTCTCAGTATGACAACATTAACCCCTTCTATGTCAATAGCGCCTCAAACCCCTCAAAGCTTTCTCAGTATAACACCATTAACCCCATCTATGTCAATAGCGCCTCAACCCCTCAATGCTTTCTCAGTATGGCAACATTAACCCCATCTATGTCAATAGCGCCTCAAACCTCTCAATGCTTTCTCAATATGACACCATTAATGCCATCTATGTCAATAAATAGTGCCTCAACCCTCTCAATGCTTTCTCAATATGGCAACATTAACCCCATCTATGTCAATAGTGCCTCAAACCCCTCAATGCTTTCTCAGTATAACACCATTAACCCCATCTATGTCAATAGCGCCTCAAACCCCTCAATGCTTTCTCAGTATGGCGCCATTAATGCCATCTATGTCAATAGCGCCTCAAACCCCTCAAAACTTTCTCAATATGGCAACATTAACCCCATCTATGCCAATAGCGCCTCAAACCCCTCAAAACGTTCTCAGTATGACAACATTAACCCCTTCTATGTCAATAGCGCTTCAAACCCCTCAATGCTTTCTCAGTATAACACCATTAACCCCATCTATGTCAATTGCGCCTCAACCACTCAATGCTTTCTCAGTGTGGCAACATTAACCCCATCTATGCCAATAGCGCCTCAAACCCTTCAATGCTTTCTCAGTATGATACCATTAACCCCATCTATGTCAATAGCGCCTCAAACCTCTCAATGCTTTCTCAGTATGACAACATTAACCCCATCTATGTCAATAGCGCCTCAAACCCCTCAATGCTTTCTCAGTATGACACCATTAACCCCATCTATGTCAATAGCGCCTCAACCCCTCAATGCCTTCTCAATATGACACCATTAATGCCATCTATGTCAATAGTGCCTCAAACCTCTCAATGCTTTCTCAATATGGCAACATTAACCCCATCTATGTCAATAGCGCCTCAAACCTCTCAATGCTTTCTCAATATGACACCATTAATGCCATCTATGTCAATAGTGCCTCAACCCTCTCAATGCTTTCTCAATATGGCAACATTAACCCCATCTATGTCAATAGTGCCTCAAACCCCTCAATGCTTTCTCAGTATAACACCATTAACCCCATCTATGTCAATAGCGCCTCAAACCCCTCAATGCTTTCTCAGTATGGCACCATTAATGCCATCTATGTCAATAGCGCCTCAAACCCCTCAAAACTTTCTCAATATGGCAACATTAACCCCATCTATGCCAATAGCGCCTCAAACCCCTCAATACGTTCTCAGTATGACAACATTAACCCCTTCTATGTCAATAGCGCTTCAAACCCCTCAATGCTTTCTCAGTATAACACCATTAACCCCATCTATGTCAATAGCGCCTCAACCACTCAATGCTTTCTCAGTGTGGCAACATTAACCCCATCTATGCCAATAGCGCCTCAAACCCTTCAATGCTTTCTCAGTATGACACCATTAACCCCATCTATGTCAATAGCGCCTCAAACCTCTCAATGCTTTCTCAGTATGACAACATTAACCCCATCTATGTCAATAGCGCCTCAAACCCCTCAATGCTTTCTCAGTATGACACCATTAACCCCATCTATGTCAATAGCGCCTCAAACCCCTCAATGCTTTCTCAATATGACACCATTAATGCCATCTATGTCAATAGTGCCTCAAACCTCTCAATGCTTTCTCAATATGGCAACATTAACCCCATCTATGTCAATAGTGCCTCAAACCTCTCAATGCTTTCTCAGTATGGCAACATTAACCCCATCTATATCAATAGTGCCTCAAACCTCTCAATGCTTTCACAGTATGGCAACATTAACCCCATCTATGTCAATAGCGCCTCAACCCCTCAATACTTTCTCAGTATGACACCATTAACCCCATCTATGTCAATCGCGCCTCAAATCCCTCAATGCTTTCTCAGTATGACACCATTAATGCCATCTATGTCAATAGTGCCTCAAACCTCTCAATGCTTCCTCAATATGGCAACATTAACCCCATCTATGTCAATCGCGCCTCACACCCCTCAATGCTTTCTCAGTATGGCAACATTAACCCCATCTATGTCAATAGCGCCTCAAACCCCTCAAAACTTTCTCAATATGGCAACATTAACCCCATCTATGCCAATAGCGCCTCAAACCCCTCAAAACGTTCTCAGTATGACAACATTAACCCCTTCTATGTCAATAGCGCTTCAAACCCCTCAATGCTTTCTCAGTATAACACCATTAACCCCATCTATGTCAATAGCGCCTCAACCACTCAATGCTTTCTCAGTGTGGCAACATTAACCCCATCTATGCCAATAGCGCCTCAAACCCTTCAATGCTTTCTCAGTATGATACCATTAACCCCATCTATGTCAATAGCGCCTCAAACCTCTCAATGCTTTCTCAGTATGACATCATTAACCCCATCTATGTCAATAGCGCCTCAAACCCCTCAATGCTTTCTCAGTATGACACCATTAACCCCATCTATGTCAATAGCGCCTCAAACCCCTCAATGCTTTCTCAATATGGCAACATTAACCCCATCTATGTCAATAGCGCCTCAAACCTCTCAATGCTTTCTCAATATGACACCATTAATGCCATCTATGTCAATAGTGCCTCAACCCTCTCAATGCTTTCTCAATATGGCAACATTAACCCCATCTATGTCAATAGTGCCTCAAACCCCTCAATGCTTTCTCAGTATAACACCATTAACCCCATCTATGTCAATAGCGCCTCAAACCCCGCAATGCTTTCTCAGTATGGCACCATTAATGCCATCTATGTCAATAGCGCCTCAAACCCCTCAAAACTTTCTCAATATGGCAACATTAACCCCATCTATGCCAATAGCGCCTCAAACCCCTCAATACGTTCTCAGTATGACAACATTAACCCCTTCTATGTCAATAGCGCTTCAAACCCCTCAATGCTTTCTCAGTATAACACCATTAACCCCATCTATGTCAATAGCGCCTCAACCACTCAATGCTTTCTCAGTGTGGCAACATTAACCCCATCTATGCCAATAGCGCCTCAAACCCTTCAATGCTTTCTCAGTATGACACCATTAACCCCATCTATGTCAATAGCGCCTCAAACCTCTCAATGCTTTCTCAGTATGACAACATTAACCCCATCTATGTCAATAGCGCCTAAAACCCCTCAATGCTTTCTCAGTATGACACCATTAACCCCATCTATGTCAATAGCGCCTCAAACCCCTCAATGCTTTCTCAATATGACACCATTAATGCCATCTATGTCAATAGTGCCTCAAACCTCTCAATGCTTTCTCAATATGGCAACATTAACCCCATCTATGTCAATAGTGCCTCAAACCTCTCAATGCTTTCTCAGTATGGCAACATTAACCCCATCTATATCAATAGTGCCTCAAACCTCTCAATGCTTTCACAGTATGACACCATTAACCCCATCTATGTCAATAGCGCCTCAACCCCTCAATACTTTCTCAGTATGACACCATTAACCCCATCTATGTCAATCGCGCCTCAAATCCCTCAATGCTTTCTCAGTATGACACCATTAATGCCATCTATGTCAATAGTGCCTCAAACCTCTCAATGCTTCCTCAATATGGCAACATTAACCCCATCTATGTCAATCGCGCCTCACACCCCTCAATGCTTTCTCAGTATGGCAACATTAACCCCATCTATGTCAATAGCGCCTCAAACCCCTCAATGCTTTCTCAGTATGGCAACATTAACCTCATCTATGTCGATAGCGCCTCAAACCCCTCAATGCTTTCTCAGTATGACAACATTAACCCCATCTATGTCAATAGCGCCTCAAACCCCTCAATGCTTTCTCAGTATGGCAACATTAACCTCATCTAAGTCAATAGCGCCTCAAACCCCCCAATGCATTCTCAGTATGACAACGTTAACCTCATCTATGTCAATAGCGCCTCAAACCCCTCAATGCTTTCTCAGTATGACACCATTAATGCCATCTATGGCAATAGTGCCTCAAACCTCTCAATGATTTCTCAATATGGCAACATTAACCCCATCTATGTCAATCGCGCCTCACACCCCTCAATGCTTTCTCAGTATGGCAACATTAACCCCATCTATGTCAATAGCGCCTCAACCCCTCAATACTTTCTCAGTATGACACCATTAACCCCATCTGTGTCAAAAGCGCCTCAAACCCCTCAATGCTTTCTCAGTATGACACCATTAACCACATCTATGTCAATCGCGCCTCAAACACCTCAATGCTTTCTCAGTATGACACCATTAACACCCATCTATGTCAATAGCGCCTCAAACCCCTCAATGCTTTCTCAGTATGGCAACATTAACCCCATCTATGTCAATAGCGCCTTAAACCCCTCAATACGTTCTCAGTATGACAACATTAACCCCTTCTATGTCAATAGCGCTTTAAACCCCTCAATGCTTTCTCAGTACAACACTATTAACCCCATCTATGTCAATAGCGCCTCAACCCCTCAATGCTTTCTCAGTATGACACCATTAACCCCATCACTGTCAATAGCGCCTCAACCCCTCAATACGTTCTCAGTATGACAACATTAACCCCTTCTATGTCAATAGCGCTTCAAACCCCTCAATGCTTTCTCAGTATAACACCATTAACCCCATCTATGTCAATAGCGCCTCAACCCCTCAATGCTTTCTCAGTATGGCAACATTAACCCCATCTATGTCAATAGCGCCTCAAACCTCTCAATGCTTTCTCAATATGACACCATTAATGCCATCTATGTCAATAGTGCCTCAAACCTCTCAATGCTTTCTCAATATGGCAACATTAACCCCATCTATGTCAATAGTGCCTCAAACCTCTCAATGCTTTCTCAGTATGGCAACATTAACCCCATCAATATCAATAGTGCCTCAAACCTCTCAATGCTTTCTCAGTATGACAACATCAACCCCATCTATGTCAATAGCGCCTCAAACCTCTCAATGCTTTCTCAGTATGGCAACATTAACCCCATCTATGTCAATAGCGCCTCAAACCCCACAATACTTTCTCAATATGACACCATTAACCCCATCTATATCAATAGCGCCTCAACCCCTCTATGCTTTCTCAGTATGGCAACATTAACCCCATCTATGTCAATAGCGCCTCAACCCCTCAATACTTTCTCAGTATGATACCATTAACCCCATCTATGTCAAAAGCGCCTCAAACCCATCAATGCTTTCTCAGTATGACACCATTAACCACATCTATGTCAATAGCGCCTCAAACCCCTCAATGCTTTCTCAGTATGACAACATTAACCCCATCTATATCAATAGCGCCTAAAACCCCTCAATGCTTTCTCAGTATGACAACATTAACCCCATCTATGTCAATAGCGCCTCAAACCTCTCAATGCTTTCTCAGTATGACACCATTAACCCCATCTATGTCAATAGCGCTCAAACCTCTCAATGCTTTCTCAGTATGACACCATTAACCCCATCTATGTCAATAGCGCCTCACACCCCTCAATGCTTTCTCAGTATGACAACATTAACCCCATCTATATCAATAGCGCCACAAACCCCTCTATGCGTTCTCAGTATGACAACATTAACCCCATCTATGTCAATAGCGCCTCAAACCTCTCAATGCTTTCTCAGTATGACAACATTAACCCCATCTATGTCAATAGCGCCTCAAACCTCTCAATGCTTTCTCAGTATGACAACATTAACCCCATCTATGTCAATAGCGCCTCAAACCTCTCAATGTTTCTCAGCATGACACCATTAACCCCATCTATGTCAATAGCGTCTCAAACCTCTCAATGCTTTCTCAGTATGACACCATTAATGCCATCTATGTCAATAGTGCCTCAAACCTCTCAATGCTTTCTCAATATGGCAACATTAATCCCATCTATGTCAATAGTGCCTCAAACCTCTCAATGCTTTCTCAGTATGGCAACATTAAGCCCATCTATGTCAATAGCGCCTCAAACCCCTCAATGCTTTCTCAATATGGCAACATTAACCCCATCTATGTCAATAGTGCCTCAAACCTCTCAATGCTTTCTTAGTATGGCATCATTCACCCCATCTATGTCAATAGTGCCTCAAACCTCTCAATGCTTTCTCAGTATGACAACATTAACCCCATCTATGTCAATAGCGCCTCAAACCCCTCAATGCTTTCTCAGTATGACACCATTAACCCCATCTATGTCAAAAGCGCCTCAAACCCCTCAATGCTTTCTCAGTATGACACCATTAACCACATCTATGTCAATAGCGCCTCAATCCCTCAATGCTTTCTCAGTATGACAACATTAACCCCATCTATGTCAATAGCGCCTCAAATCCCTCAATGCTTTCTCAGTATGACACCATTAATGCCATCTATGTCAATAGCGCCTCAAACCCCTCAATGCTTTCTCAATATGGCAACATTAACCCCATCCATGTCAATAGTGCCTCAACCCTCTCAATGCTTTCTCAGTATGGCAACATTAACCCCATCTATATCAATAGTGCCTCAACCCTCGCAATGCTTTCTCAATATGGCAACATTAACCCCATCTATGTCAATAGCGCCTCACACCCCTCAATGCTTTTTCAGTATAGCAACATTAACCCCATCTATGTCAATAGCGCCTCAAACCCCTCAATGTTTCTCAGTATGGCAACATTAACCTCATCTATGTCAATAGCGCCTCAAACCCCCCAATGCTTTCTCAGTATGACACCATTAACCCCATCTATGTCAATAGCGCCTCAATCCCCTCAATGCTTTCTCCGTATGGCAACATTAACCCCATCTATGTCAATAGAGCCTCAAACCTCTCAATGCTTTCTCAATATGGCAACATTAACCCCATCTATGTCAATAGTGCCTCAAACCTCTCAATGCTTTCTCAGTATGGCATCATTCACCCCATCTATGTCAATAGTGCCTCAAACCTCTCAATGCTTTCTCAATATGGCAACATTAACCACATCTATGTCAATCGCGCCTCAAACCCCTCAATGCTTTCTCAGTATGACAACATTAACCCCTCTTCTATTGTCAATAGCGCTTCAAACCCCTCAATGCTTTCTCAATATGACACCATTAATGCCATCTATGTCAATAGTGCCTTAAACCTCTCAATGCTTTCTCAATATGGCAACATTAACCCCATCTATGTCAATAGTGCCTCAAACCGCTCAATGCTTTCTCAGTATGGCAACATTAACCCCATCAATATCAATAGTGCCTCAAACCTCTCAATGCTTTCTCAGTATGGCAACATTAACCCCATCTATGTCAATAGCGCCTCAACCCCTCAATACTTTCTCAGTATGACACCATTAACCCCATCTATGTCAAAAGCGCCTCAAACCTCTCAATGCTTTCTCAGTATGACAACATTAACCCCATCTATGTCAATAGCGCCTCAAACCTCTCAATCCTTTCTCAGTATGACAACATTAACCCCATCTATGTCAATAGCGCCTCAAACCCCTCAATGCTTTCTCAGTATGACACCATTAATGCCATCTATGTCAATAGTGCCTCAAACCTCTCAATGCTTTCTCAGTATGACAACATTAACCCCATCTATGTCAATAGCGCCTCAAACCCCTCAATGCTTTCTCAGTATGACACCATTAATGCCATCTATGTCAATAGTGCCTCAAACCTCTCAATGCTTTCTCAGTATGACACCATTAACCCCATCTATGTCAATAGCGCCTCAAACCTCTCAATGCTTTCTCAGTATGACAACATTAACCCCATCTATGTCAATAGCGCCTCAAACCCCTCAATGCTTTCTCAGTATGACACCATTAATGCCATCTATGTCAATAGTGCCTCAAACCTCTCAATGCTTTCTCAATATGGCAACATTAACCCCATCTATGTCAATAGTGCCTCAAACCTCTCAATGCTTTCTCAGTATGGCAACATTAAGCCCATCTATATCAATAGTGCCTCAACCCTCGCAATGCTTTCTCAGTATGGCAACATTAACCCCATCTATGTCAATAGCGCCACACACCCCTCAATGCTTTTTCACTATGGCAACATTAACCCCATCTATGTCAATATCGCCTCAAACCGCTCAATGCTTTCTCAGTATGGCAACATTAACCTCATTTATGTCAATAGCGCCTCAAACCCCCCAATGCTTTCTCAGTATGACAACATTAACCTCATCTATGTCAATAGCGCCGCAAACCCCTCAATGCTTTCTCCGTATGGCAACATTAACCCCATCTATGTCAATAGAGCCTCAAACCTCTCAATGCTTTCTCAATATGGCAACATTAACCCCATCTATGTCAATAGTGCCTCAAACCTCTCAATGCTTTCTTAGTATGGCATCATTCACCCCATCTATGTCAATAGTGCCTCAAACCTCTCAATGCTTTCTCAGTATGACAACATTAACCCCATCTATGTCAATAGCGCCTCAAACCCCTCAATGCTTTCTCAGTATGACACCATTAACCCCGTCTATGTCAATAGCGCCTCAACCCCTCAATGCTTTCTCAGTATGACACCATTAACCCCATCTATGTCAAAAGCGCCTCAAACCCCTCAATGCTTTCTCAGTATGACACCATTAACCCCATCTATGTCAAAAGCGCCTCAAACCCCTCAATGCTTTCTCAGTATGACACCATTAACCCCATCTATGTCAATAGCGCCTCAAACCCCTCAATGCTTTCTCCGTATGGCAACATTAACCCCATCTATGTCAATAGAGCCTCAAACCTCTCAATGCTTTCTCATTATGGCAACATCAACCCCATCTATGTCAATAGTGCCTCAAACCTCTCAATGATTTCTCAGTATGGCATCATTCACCCCATCTATGTCAATAGTGCCTCAAACCTCTCAATGCTTTCTCAGTATGACAACATTAACCTCATCTAGGTCAATAGCGCCTCACACCCCTCAATGCTTTCTCAGTATGGCAACATTAACCCCATCTATGTCAATAGCGCCTCAAACCTCTCAATGCTTTCTCAGTATGACACCATTAACCCCATCTATGTCAATAGCGTCTCAAACCTCTCAATACTTTCTCAGTATGACAACATTAACCCCATCTATGTCAATAGCGCCTCAAACCCCTCAATACATTCTCAGTATGACAACATTAACCCCTTCTATGTCAATAGCGCTTCAAACCCCTCAATGCTTTCTCAGTATAACACCATTAACCCCATCTATGTCAATATCGCCTCAAACCCCTCAATGCTTTCTCAGTATGACACCATTAACCCCATCTATGTCAATTGCGCCTCAAACCCCTCAATGCGTTCTCAGTATGACACCATTAATTCCATCTATGTCAATAGCGCCTCAAACCCCTCAATGCTTTCTCATTATGACACCATTAATGCCATCTATGTCAATAGTGCCTCAAACCCCTCAATGCTTTCTCAGTATGACACCATTAACCCCATCTATGTCAATAGCGCCTCAAACCCCTCAATGCTTTCTCAGTATGACACCATTAATGCCATCTATGTCAATAGTGCCTCAAACCTCTCAATGCTTTCTCAATATGGCAACATTAACCCCATCTATGTCAATAGTGCCTCAAACCTCTCAATGCTTTCTCAGTATGGCAACATTAGGCCCATCTATATCAATAGTGCCTCAACCCTCGCAATGCTTTCTCAGTATGGCAACATTAACCCCATCTATGTCAATAGCGCCTCACACCCCTCAATGCTTTTTCAGTATGGCAACATTAACCCCATCTATGTCAATAGCGCCTCAAACCCCTCAATGCTTTCTCAGTATGGCAACATTAACCTCATCTATGTCAATAGCGCCTCAAGCCCCCCAATGCTTTCTCAGTATGACAACATTAACCTCATCTATGTCAATAGCGCCGCAAACCCCTCAATGCTTTCTCCGTATGGCAACATTAACCCCATCTATGTCAATAGAGCCTCAAACCTCTCAATGCTTTCTCAATATGGCAACACTAACCCCATCTATGTCAATAGTGCCTCAAACCTCTCAATGCTTTCTCAGTATGGCATCATTCACCCCATCCATGTCAATAGTGCCTCAAACCTCTCAATGATTTCTCAGTATTACAACATTAACCCCATCTATGTCAATAGTGCCTCAAACCCCTCAATGCTTTCTCAGTATGACAACATTAACCCCATCTATGTCAATAGCTCCTCAAACCTCTCAATGCTTTCTCAGTATGACAACATTAACCCCATCTATGTCAATAGCGCCTCAAACCCCTCAATGCTTTCTCAGTATGACACCATTAACCACATCTATGTCAAAAGCGCCTCAAACCCCTCAATGCTTTCTCAGTATGACACCATTAACCCCATCTATGTCAATAGCGCCTCAAACCCCTCAATGCTTTCTCAGTATGACAACATTAACCCCATCTATGTCAATAGTGCCTCAACCCCCAAATGCTTTCTCAGTATGACACCATTAACCCCATCTATGTCAATAGCGCCTCAAACCCCTCAATGCTTTCTCCGTATGGCAACATTAACCCCATCTATGTCAATAGAGCCTCAAACCTCTCAATGCTTTCTCATTATGGCAACATTAACCCCATCTATGTCAATAGTGCCTCAAACCTCTCAATGCTTTCTCAGTATGGCATCATTCACCCCATCTATGTCAATAGTGCCTCAAACCTCTCAATGCTTTCTCAGTATGACAACATTAACCCCATCTATGTCAATAGCGCCTCACACCCCTCAATGCTTTCTCAGTATGGCAACATTAACCCCATCTATGTCAATAGCGCCTCAAACCTCTCAATGCTTTCTCAGTATGACACCATTAACCCCATCTATGTCAATAGCGTCTCAAACCTCTCAATGCTTTCTCAGTATGACAACATTAACCCCATCTATGTCAATAGCGCCTCAAACCCCTCAATACATTCTCAGTATGACAACATTAACCCCTTCTATGTCAATAGCGCTTCAAACCCCTCAATGCTTTCTCAGTATAACACCATTAACCCCATCTATGTCAATATCGCCTCAAACCCCTCAATGCTTTCTCAGTATGACACCATTAACCCCATCTATGTCAATTGCGCCTCAAACCCCTCAATGCGTTCTCAGTATGACACCATTAATTCCATCTATGTCAATAGCGCCTCAAACCCCTCAATGCTTTCTCATTATGACACCATTAATGCCATCTATGTCAATAGTGCCTCAAACCTCGCAATGCTTTCTCAGTATGACACCATTAACCCCATCTATGTCAATAGCGCCTCAAACCCCTCAATGCTTTCTCAGTATGACACCATTAATGCCATCTATGTCAATAGTGCCTCAAACCTCTCAATGCTTTCTCAATATGGCAACATTAACCCCATCTATGTCAATAGTGCCTCAAACCTCTCAATGCTTTCTCAGTATGGCAACATTAGGCCCATCTATATCAATAGTGCCTCAACCCTCGCAATGCTTTCTCAGTATGGCAACATTAACCCCATCTATGTCAATAGCGCCTCACACCCCTCAATGCTTTCTCAGTATGGCAACATTAACCTCATCTATGTCAATAGCGCCTCAAGCCCCCCAATGCTCTCTCAGTATGACAACATTAACCTCATCTATGTCAATAGCGCCGCAAACCCCTCAATGCTTTCTCCGTATGGCAACATTAACCCCATCTATGTCAATAGAGCCTCAAACCTCTCAATGCTTTCTCAATATGGCAACACTAACCCCATCTATGTCAATAGTGCCTCAAACCTCTCAATGCTTTCTCAATATGACAACATTAACCCCATCTATGTAAATAGTGCCTCAAACCTCTCAATGCTTTCTCAGTATGACACCATTAACCCCATCTATGTCAATAGCGCCTCAAACCCCTCAATGCTTTCTCAGTATGACAACATTAACCCCATCTATGTCAATAGCGCCTCAAACCTCTCAATGCTTTCTCAGTATGACAACATTAACCCCATCTATGTCAATAGCGCCTCAAACCCCTCAATGCTTTCTCAGTATGGCAACATTAACCCCATCTATGTCAATAGTGCCTCAAACCCCTCAATGCTTTCTCAGTATGACACCATTAACCCCATCTATGTCAAAAGCGCCTCAAACCCCTCAATGCTTTCTCAGTATGACAACATTAACCACATCTATGTCAATAGCGCCTCAACCCCTCAATGCTTTCTCAGTATGACAACATTAACCCCATCTATGTCAATAGCGCCTCAAATCCCTCATTGCTTTCTCATTATGACACCATTAATGCCATCTATGTCAATAGCGCCTCAAACCCCTCAATGCTTTCTCAATATGGCAACATTAACCCCATCCATGTCAATAGTGCCTCAAACCTCTCAATGCTTTCTCAGTATGGCAACATTAACCCCATCTATATCAATAGTGCCTCAACCCTCGCAATGCTTTCTCAGTATGGCAACATTAACCCCATCTATGTCAATAGCGCCTCACACCCCTCAATGCTTTTTCAGTATGGCAACATTAACCCCATCTATGTCAATAGCGCCTCAAACCCCTCAATGCCTTCTCAGTATGACACCATTAATGCCATCTATGTCAATAGCGCCTCAACCCCTCAATGCTTTCTCAGTATGACAACATTAACCCCATCTATGTCAATAGCGCCTCAAACCCCTCAATGCTTTCTCAGTATGACACCATTAATGCCATCTATGTCAATAGCGCCTCAAACCCCTCAATGCTTTCTCAATATGGCAACATTAACCCCATCTATGTCAATAGCGCCTCAAACCCCTCAATGCTTTCTCAATATGGCAACATTAACCCCATCTATGTCAATAGTGCCTCAAACCTCTCAATGCTTTCTCAGTATGACACCATTAACCCCATCTATGTCAATAGCGCCTCAAACCCCTCAATGCTTTCTCCGTATGGCAACATTAACCCCATCTATGTCAATAGAGCCTCAAACCTCTCAATGCTTTCTCAATATGGCAACATTAACCCCATCTATGTCACTAGTGCCTCAAACCTCTCAATGCTTTCTCAGTATGACACCATTAACCCCATCTATGTCAATAGTGCCTCAAACCTCTCAATGCTTTCTCAGTATGACAACATTAACCCCATCTATGTCAATAGCGCCTCACACCCCTCAATGCTTTCTCAGTATGGCAACATTAACCCCATCTATGTCAATAGCGCCTCAAACCCCTCAATGCTTTCTCAGTATGGCAACATTAACCCCATCTATGTCAATAGCGCCTCAAACCCCCCAATGCTTTCTCAGTATGACACCATTAACCCCATCTATGTCAATAGTGCCTCAAACCTCTCAATGCTTTCTCAGTATGACAACATTAACCCCTTCTATGTCAATAGCGCTTCAAACCCCTCAATGCTTTCTCAGTATAACACCATTAACCCCATCTATGTCAATTGCGCCTCAAACCCCTCAATGCTTTCTCAGTATGACACCATTAATGCCATCTATGTCAATAGTGCCTCAAACCTCTCAATGCTTTCTCAGTATGACACCATTAACCCCATCTATGTCAATAGCGCCTCAAACCCCTCAATGCTTTCTCAGTATGACACCATTAATTCCATCTATGTCAATAGCGCCTCAAACCTCTCAATGCGTTCTCAGTATGACACCATTAATTCCATCTATGTCAATAGCGCCTCAAACCTCTCAATGCTTTCTCAGTATGACACCATTAACCCCATCTATGTCAATTGCGCCTCAAACCCCTCAATACTTTCTCAGTATGGCAACATTAACCCCATCTATGTCAATAGCGCCTCAAACCCCTCAATGCTTTCTCAGTATGACACCATTAACCCCATCTATGTCAATAGCGCCTCAAACCCCTCAATGCTTTCTCAGTATGACACCATTAATGCCATCTATGTCAATAGTGCCTCAAACCTCTCAATGCTTTCTCAGTATGACACCATTAACCCCATCTATGTCAATAGCGCCTCAAACCCCTCAATGCTTTCTCAGTATGACACCATTAATGCCATCTATATCAATAGTGCCTCAACCCTCGCAATGCTTTCTCAGTATGGCAACATTAACTCCATCTATGTCAATAGCGCCTCACACCCCTAAATGCTTTTTCAGTATGGCAATATTAACCCCATCTATGTCAATAGCGCCTCAAACCCCTCAATGCTTTCTCAGTATGGCAACATTAACCTCATCTATGTCAATAGCGCCTCAAGCCCCCCAATGCTTTCTCAGTATGACAACATTAACCTCATCTATGTCAATAGTGCCTCAAACCTCTCAATGCTTTCTCAATATGGCAACATTAACCCCATCTATGTCAATAGTGCCTCAAACCTCTCAATGCTTTCTCAGTATGGCATCATTCACCCCATCTATGTCAATAGTGCCTCAAACCTCTCAATGCTTTCTCAGTATGACAACATTAACCCCATCTATGTCAATAGCGCCTCAACCCCTCAATGCTTTCTCAGTATGACACCATTAACCCCATCTATGTCAATAGGGCCTCAAACCTCTCAATGCTTTCTCAGTATGACAACATTAAACCCATCTATGTCAATAGCGTCTCAAACCCCTCAATGCTTTCTCAGTATGACAACATTAACCCTTCTATGTCAATAGCGCCTCAAACCCCTCAATGCTTTCTCAGTATGACACCATTAACCCCATCTATGTCAATTGCTCCTCAAACCCCTCAATGCTTTCTCAGTATGACACCATTAATTCCATCTATGTCAATAGTGCCTCAAACCTCTCAATGCTTTCTCAATATGGCAACATTAACCCCATCTATGTCAATAGTGCCTCAAACCTCTCAATGCTTTCTCAGTATGGCAACATTAACCCCATCTTTATCAATAGTGCCTCAAACCTCGCAATGCTTTCTCAGTATGGCAACATTAACCCCATCTATGTCAATAGCGCCTCAAACCCACCCCCCCCCCCAATGCTTTCTCAGTATGACAACATTAACCTCATCTATGTCAATAGCGCCTCAAACCCCTCAATGCTTTCTCAGTATGGCAACATTAACCGCATCTATGTCAATAGCGCCTCAACCCCCTCAATGCTTTCTCAGTATGGTAACATTAACCCCATCTATGTCAATAGCGCCTCAAACCCCTCAATGCTTTCTCATTATGACACCATTAACCCCATCTATGTCAATAGCGCCTCAAACCCCTCAATGCTTTCTCATTATGACACCATTAACCCCATCTATGTCAATTGCGCCTCAAACCCCTCAATACTTCTCTCAGTATGGCAACGTTAACCCAATCTATGTCAATAGCGCCTCAAACCCCTCAATACTTTCTCAGTATGACAACATTAACCCCTTCTATGTCAATAGCGCTTCAAGCCCCTCAATGCTTTCTCAGTATGGCAATATTAACCCCATCTATGTCAATAGCGCCTCAAACCCCTCAATGCTTTCTCAGTATGACAACATTAACCCCATCTATGTCAATAGCGCCTCAAACCCCTCAATGCTTGCTCAGTATGGCAACATTAACCCCTCCTGCGTCAATATTTCGTCAAAACCATCAATGCGTTCTCACTATGGCAACATTAACCCCTCCGGTGTCAATAACGCCTCAAAACGCTCAAATCGCTACGTATATTTATTAATTAACCGTTTAATGGCTAAATTTGAAGAGGCAATTGCAATTTTAGCTCAATCAATGCCCATGCTCACGCCACTGTGCTTTTAAAGATGGTTTTCCATTGGCCTGGAAATGGATATTCGTCAAAACAACCGCGTCAGTCCTTTTTTACCCAGAAGAATATGGTTTAAATGTGCACCTGGGTGCTGGAATGATGGACGCAGTTACCAAGTCATTTCAGTGATACATTTTCAAAAATACTTCTCTTTTGTCAAATGGGCATTTCTCACGCTCACTGCAGAGGACGGTTTGAGCCTTATTGACAATTAAAGGTGTAAGTTATCAAAAGAGGGGTTACCAAATACATTGGAACATCTTAGCGCTACTTCTGTCAGACAAAAGAGTGCTTACAACAATATGTGACAGACTGATACAGACCAATAGCCTAGTAGTAGTAGTAGTAATTGGATGTACATTGGAGTGGGAGAGGCACCGGATAGTGTAAATATGAGACCATGTGTCCTAATGATCTAACCATTACAGCCAGAAATGACAAATTCTTTATGATGTAAAGACAAAACTGTTGAATATTTCGAAACTAATTAGACTGGGAATTTTTAAATAACACGTTCCAGTTGGTGTAGATTCAAAATATGCAACAACTTTCCTATATAATAAATGTTTAGAAATTGGATCAAATTGACTGAAGAGCAGCCATAACCCTTACCGCACTACACAAGCCCATGAAGTCATCTGAGCCCCAGCCAATCGGCGGCCGATTGTGCTCCAGAAAAGCATGGGAAAATCATGTCCACTGTTACTCTATGACGCATCCGAGACAAGATCGATGACTTCATGTCCAAGTGGCTTCAACCGTGGACGCAGCTGCGGTGACATTGCATGGGCTCCACGCATGCTTGTGTCGGTAGTCATGTTGAAACACTGGTACTTCCACAAAATGGGAATTAACATGTCACAAGCCTTCGACACAATTAAACGCTCAAAGATCCTAGATGTACTACGCCAGGCGAGTCGCAATAAAGATGAGCTACGATTAATGAGACTATTGCTTGTAGGCACCAAGCTGAGAGTACGAGCCAAGTCAGTGAAGTCTGTAGAGATTGAGACATCAACCGGCTCCCCACAGGGAGATGGTCTATCTCCAGTGCTTTTCACCTGTTACATTACTGCCGCATTGAAATCCGTGCGGAACGTTCCACAAAACCACCTCCACCCCATGTCAATACTCGGTATGCCACTAGAGATGGAATATGCCGACGATGTGGACTTCATAGACGAGGAAAATAAACCCCTTGAGGAACTTCTCCCAATTGCTGCAAGCTAAATGAAAATTGAGAATCTCCAATTGAATGAATCCAAAACAGATTTAACCGACATATACCTATCTACAAAGCATGAAACCAAGGAAAATGACGATCCACTTCGTGGCAGCGAACCATGGAGGAAAAGTACAATCCTGGGCTCACTGCTTTAGAGTACTGCTACCATTGCTGCTTGGTGCGTCATGGGGAACATACCTTTCCAGTCCTTCTGGAAGCTATGGATTCGTAGATCAAAGATGCCCTTGGTAAAAAGACTACGTTTATACAATGCAACCTGCGTATCCTTGATGCTGTATAACTGTAACAGTTAGGCAGATCGAAAGGCAGCTCTAGACAAACTCGCCGCTGTCTGTAAAGGTCGGCTAGCAAAGATGATCCATGTTTGGCCATGTGTTAAGGATGCCAGAAGACGCACCAGCACAGAACCTGGAAATTCGCCCTACTCCGAGCCAGCAAATACAAAGCCAGGAGAGGACGTCATTGCATAAATCTGCTAAGCGTGCTATGAGGTGACCTCGAGAAAGCAGTACACTCAAGTCAAGAATGGACCTGAGGAAGATAAGGATTTTGGCTGAGGACAAGACACAGTGGGCAAACGCAAAGACGGAGTGATTACAGCTGTAGGATGTTTCTACTACTACAGCCGCAGTATACAGTAATCATACATAATCGTATTGCCCCGCACAAGGAAGTAGACGATTAGACCGGCCTTTCTGTACTGTTCAGATTTCTTTCCTCTTTGATTTCTTTGTAATCAGTCGACTTATTTATTTTATAGGTGTTGTAGAACTAAGATGCAGTAATATTTATTAATCGGCAACCTAAATTGGTTGTCCACAATACAAATAGTGGGTGGTTATGCTTCCTTCATTTGCAAAACAATTATTATTTATCATTTGATTTATTAGGCGAATAGGGATTTCTGAAAAAGGGATACAAAATAGTGTAATGGGGACTTTTAGTTAAAAGTGATGAAACCGGTTGTCTACCATACGTTGGATATACTGAGGTCAAGAATAATGGTTTCCAAGATAGATTTTGTTATTGAGATCCTGGTATTTGCATATTACGAAATGGCTGCCAAATTCATTGGATTCAATCTTAATATTCTGTACAGTGAGTACATACAATGCAATTCGTCGCAATGGCTGGTTATAATGGATTCAGTTTATCACAACTATATATGCAGTATCAAGGCGCATATAAATGGCATATACATAGAGACTTGTTTTCAATTCTAATATTAGATTTTACTCTGATGACCATTGGCAACTGATAGTATAATAATAGTGTTCGTTTACAAATATGTTTTTATTACATTCACTAACATAACCTGAAACGGCAGGATCTGAATTGCATCGAGGAGTATCACTGTGTTTGATTTACATTGTATTCATGATCACTGGTACTCTGTACCTTGCACCCACATATTGGTTGATGTGCAACTTAACGTAGATTTGCCACACTTGTAGTTTGAGAATTATGCAATGTGTGGGAGAGGAACACGATACCATTTCCGATCTGGCAGCTAGACTAGGTCTCAATGACATCAAAATAGATTGCAGACCTGCTTCAGAGCGCATTCAACCCACATAATTTTCTGAAGAAGGTTCTGCTATGCTATTCCTCCAAGCTACGCGTTGATAGTGAAAAGGATTGTGGTTTAACTAACCCTGTGAAAAGATATGTATTGCTGTATCAACAGAATATGATTGATTACCATGATATATTCTACATTCAAAAGTCTATGTGGATTTAACTATTACATCATTGATATCTCCTATTCTCAAATCATTAAATAGACCATGCTTATCATTGAACACGTTCCGTCCAGACCACCTGATTTGCCATGTATAATGTTGTGTCAGATTCAGTCAGTGCATGAACGCATAACGATTATATTGCTGAATCATGAGGAAAGTTGTTGCAAGCTACATATTGGGACCCGGCTTATAAAGTCGTTTCTATGATGTACATGGACATCATTCAAAGGACTTAACATTGTACACAAGTAAAATGAGAAAGCAACAATAGCTGAAGGTCAGCATCCTTGGAGACACAACACCTGCGTTGAAATCCAGTTGGATGTAAAACAAAGGTCGTGTCAGTCTCGTCACGCGTTGCTATGAGAGAGAATGTTACCTATTCCTCAGCAAATCTTCATGTTCATGCAAAAATACTCTGTTTATTATCTGAAGAACTAGAAATCAGCACTATATCCAGGTCTACCGTATGTTCTGACAAAACCAGAACACTAGCTGCTTTTGAAAGAGATAGATCATGGTGTTCCACGAGACGTCTGATAGTCTGTGTTGCTGTGAAGAGCATGTGGAGGTCTGGAACGCTGCAGCCCCCACACGTGTCACTCCACTTTCAACTTGGTATTTTCCAATAACAGTCTGACTATTTGCAGATCATCGTGGTTACAGCCAACTGGATGTAGTATGTCCAGGATCATTGAGTAGTTGATGGTATCCAAAGCCTGTGGCATGTCGATGCTCATCTTATGAAAGTCCCAGTGATTGGACATGGTGGATACTTGGCACAAACAGTGTATGTGCAGCACCGTCCTCGTCCAAAGCAATGGACCTTTCCATTTTTAGCTATGCCCCGCCCATCACTAGCTAAGCTCCACTCACACCTCGCCGTGTTGGGATTGATCGATCCCCAAATGCCCTAGCTATCAATTTGATGAAAACTATACAGGGAAGATGTTGAATATTTTGTAACTAATTTGACTGGGCGCTGTTGCTGCCTATGGCAACAACAGCGCCCAGTCAAATTAGTTTCAAACTATTCAACAGAATATTTATTAAATAGCAAAAGCAAACAATGTGTACAAAACCACATAGACCGTCTACAAATCTGCGTTTGTGACGTACTTATCAACGTCATTCATGACATCATTCATTTTGATGGCATTGTACACATCACGCAGTTCATTATGATGTCATATAATGGCTGGGTACTCTGGAAAGGTCAATTCTGGTATGCATCAGTCTAACCATCAATCTTTTACCGGATGCTGCAAAGTGTCGCATTGGACAAGAGGTTCCAAATGCTGTTAAAGAGGACTAAAGACTGCTGGTTTGCTGTTGATTCAGCAGGCGTCTTGGGTTTTGTCAGCGCAATAAGGGTACATTGTCCAACAGCGTCGAGGTGAGGTGTTTCATGAAGACAGAGTGGTATTATGTGTGTGGTTGTTAAGAAATACTATAACCTGCATACTTAAAGAGTTTATTGCGCATGCTGCTGGGTCCAGATGCACATCCATTTCTCAAAGACTCAAGTGCCATCTCAACATCAGTTGTTTCAATTTTTCCGGTAGTCCCCTCGAATGGCCGACAAATTGGTGTATTGGAACCATGAATTGGCTACTAAACAATTCTTTGCTTGCCTGTACTTTTCCCTGGTCGTTTATTTTGAAGACAACAATTTATGGTATTTATCAGTATAGAATTACATTACACATTTAATTTTGCTGCAAACGAATAATAAGGGTATAGAGGGATTGAGTTCCAGGTATTGGCAATTCCAAATATGCTCCACTAACTTTGTAGTGTTAGAATCGATTTGAAATTAAGAAACCTGAATTTCACAGAATCACAATATATACAGCGGTAAGCATTTGCATATTAAAAAAAATAATTTAACCGAGGCTGTTATTTCCTATGGCTAGGAAACAGCAACAGCTCCCAGTTAAATTAGTTTCAAAATATTCAACACAATTTGTAAAATCGTCAAAAACACACAATTTGTAGATTTTCGTGATGGCCCTTTCGATTTTTGAGGCAGAACTGCGTCAGTTCGAATGTGACGTCAGTAAACCGGCGACGTAATAGATATTAATGTCTGACTCGTGTGTGACAAATCGGATGCCTTCTTTGTCCGAGACATACATCGGATATCTTACTTGTCACAATGATGTAAACCTTAGAACGAAATGTGCCCAGGGTCATTAACTGAAAATTGCATAGCTTGTTGTTTTATGATACAATAATCCTCGGGCAACGCAATCTTCCCAGGAGCTTACCATAGCTACGTGGAATGTAAGTGGTCTGACTGCAACATACAAAAACAGGCAAACCTTAGGTGCGGACAGTCTGAACACTATAAAATCGATATCACATGCATTCAAGAGACTAAAGTAGCTAAACACTGAGAGCAGCAACTTCAGACAGGCCATAAGCTGGTACTCATGGCGCAAAAGCAGGCCACTTACCATGGATTAGGCTTCGTAATCGCACCAAGGGTATTGGACAGTGTCATTAGTTTTGGATACGTCAGTGATCGCATTGCATTTATCGACCTGGCTATACCAGCGCGAAAGTACACGACCACTAAGTGTTGCATAGTCAATGCATATGGGCCAACTAATGAAAGGGCCAAAGAGAATCCAGCTATATTAGATTCCTTCTATGCAGAACTGAGCTCCACCATTACTATCCAGCTATATTAGAATCCTACTATGCAGAACTTAGCTCCACCATTACTATCCCAACTAGATGGCAACTGGTCATGTGTGACGATTTCAACTCGACGCTAGGTAAACTCGGCATTGCTGACAAAGGTTCGGGACTTGGCTCATGCATGGGATCGTATTGAGAGGGCACATGCAACAGCAATGGAGATGCACTGGTGGCATCCCTTAGTTCCAATGGCCCATCTGCCACACATACGGCTTTCAAACACCCATGCCACCACCAGGCAACATGGACTGGAGACATTGCTAATCGCAAAGCCCCAAAGGGTTCTACGGCTACAAAAGCTGTCTTCAAGCAAATAGATTTCATACTATGCAAGACAGCAGCAAAACACCTACTTCGGGATGCTCGTTCCTATGGAGGCACAGACCTCAATTCTGACCATAGGACAGTCATTACACGCCTCCTTATGAACCAGCTCTACCTAATGTATAACGCCATACCAGGCAAGAGGATAGAGTCACCCACAACTTACCCAAGCTCATCAGCGACACTGACACTCAAATGTCATACAAAAAGGCCCTCCGGGAGCAGATAGCTAACATCGACGTCAGCGCCGATCGAAACGAAGCCCTAAACAAAATACTGATATCTATGGAATCAGAAGCTACTAGCACCATAGGTGTTCTAAAAACAACAGAACTAGGTATAGTGACGACCCTCTCGTAGTAAAACTGTCAGCAGAACAGAAAACATTACGTCTGCGCATCTATCAAAGTGGCCAAAGTGAAAATCGCACCAAACTATGCCAGGAACGCAATAACGTTCTGCGTCACATTAGCGAACGCTTAGAAGATCTTGGTATCCAACAAGCAGACGCTCTAGCAGATAAAATCACTGCCACAGATGACTGCCACAAAATGTTTCAGGCAACCTGAGCCCTGAGAGTTGCTGACTACACACCACGACTAACTGTATACAAACTCTGAACACTTTAAGGGACTGACCAGGGCAAAGCCGAGGCAATTCATGCTTCAAGGAACAGTTCACTGACCAGGATGATGAGCCCTTGCACCCATTCTCAGGAGACCCTAGGTCATTACTAACACCAATTAATACAGCAGAGCATGAGAAGGCACTTAAAGCCCTGAAAAAATGGACGTACATCTGGACCTGATGGCATGCGCAATGAACTATTCAAATATGTAAGTGACATTATATCAAAACCGATTACGCACATAATTAATTCAGCTTTTATGCACCACCATCCCATCGACGCTGTAGGCCAAGGCATCCTTATCGCACTACCCAAGCCCACGAAGCCACCTGGCCTGGGCCAAGCTGCAGCCCATTGTGCTCCTTAACAGCATACGGAAAATATTATCCAATTTTACTCTATTTCGCATTCGAGACAAGATCGACGACTTCACCGGATCCTGTCAAAGTGGCTTCAAACGTGGACGCAGCTGCGCAGACATTGTATGGGCCCAACGCATGCTTGTATCAGTAGTCATGTCCAAACACAGGGATTTCCACAAAATGGGGATTAACATATCACGAGCCTTCGACACAATTAAACGCTCAAAGATCCTAGATATACTACGCCAGGCCAGTTGCAATGAAGATAAGCTACGACTAGTGAGACTACTGCTTGCAGACACCAAGCTGAGAGTACGAGTCAAGTTAGTGAAGTCTATCGAGATTGAGACATCAATCGGCTCCCCCCGGTGAGATGGTCTATCCCCTGTACTCTTCACCCTTAACCTGGCTGCTGCATTGAAATCCGTGCGGGAAAACTCCACAAGACCACCCACCCACCCGGACGATCCACTCCTTGGTGGCGAACCATGGAGGAAAAATAAACTCCTGGGCTCAATGCTTTGCAGTACTGCTCGCATTGCTGCACGCTGCATCATGGGGAACATAGCTTTCCAGGCCTTCTGGAAGCTATGGATTCATAGATCAAGGATGCCCTTGGTAAAAAGACTACATTTATATAATGCAACCTGCGTATCCTTGATGATGTATAGCTGTAACAGCTGGGAAACTCCAAAGGCAGTTCTAGACAAACTCGATGCCGGCCACCGCAAACACCTACGCACCACCACTGCACACCGATGGCCAGACAGCATAATTTCCAACGATGCACTATACAAGATGTGCAATACGTCGCCACTGTCTGTATAGGTCGCCCAGCAAAGATGGTCCATGTTTGACCATGTGCTAAGGATGCCAGAAGACACACCAGCACAGAGAACCATGGAATTCGCCATACTCGGAACCAGCAAACACAGAGCCAGGAGAGGATGCCATTGCATAAATCTGCTAAGCATGCTACGATGTGACCTCAAGAAAGCAGGATTAGGTACACTCAAGTCAAGAATGGACCTGAGGAAGTTAAGGATTTTGGCTGAGGACAAGCCACAGTGGGCAAAAGCGAAGAAGGACTGATTGCAGCTGTAGAATGTTTCTCCTACTACAGCCGCAGAATACAGTAATCATACATACAATAATTGGGTTTATGTTTAACCGATTCCGCAGATAGGAGCGGTTATTAGCAGTCGTTCTTAAAGACCGATATCATCATATGGCCGGAATATCCGAGACAGTGAGCATTGGAAAAATATGGCCGAGGTGCTTAAATTACATGGCAATGTCCGACAACTGCATACGGTCGCAAACCTGAGCAAGTGTTTTTCAGAGTTGGCGATACAACATCCGCTCTGTCGATACTGTTCCTCTGAACTTTCACCATTATACATTGGCCGAAGTGTTGGTAAACTAGTTTGAGACATTCGCATAGTATATTCGACCTACTAATGAGTGTCGTATTTACAATCGGTCTCCAGACAATTACGTTCGGACATAGTCGTCTGCCATCCAAGCAGAGGTTAAATCATGCATATAGTGCCACATCTCTTTAGGATAACCCATTTGGCTTCGCTGACCTATCGCTAGCACACAAAGTTGGTCAATGAATGTCATTCGAGATGCGTGTCTTTAAATGGTGGGCTGGGATCGAGGTGCGCGGACCCCAGCACTACTACTAGTAATAGACCAGCCGTCGTCTGTGTGATGTATCTAAAATAATGAATGTTATAGATGGGAGCTTCGATGTGCGCCGAATTTTAGCCCGTAACCTCTTAATTCTAGATTGTCCTTCTCTATGCTACCATGGTTTTCTCGTTTTTGTCGAGCCGGCCAACCTTCCTTTTGTACAAGGTTGTTACCTTGAGAACCATTAAATACTGCACGGGTTTCCTTTGATCTGGTAGAACCTCAGGTTGGAGGACAGTGCCAATCTGTATCTGTTTGTGGTACCAATAATTCCGAAGCAAAATATGTGCTGAGTCATGTAGCCACTCTTGTGCTTGATCTAGTTCTATCTGGTTAAATTTCGGTCTCGGCCGCTTCACGAAAAGGTTTCCTTCCACAAATTCTGAATAACCATCTACTAATAGTTGGTGCATTTCAATAAGACAAACTGGAGCCCTCCTCAAATAATTGTTATAATTGATGAATCCAACCAGTTACTCAAGCATTGGCGCTAGAATCAATTACATTGAGTATATGTGTGCATGCGCCTCTGGCCAGACAATAGGAAAGAGGATGGAAATCGATAAGACCGTATAGGCCTACATCAAATTAATATATACCGATTGAACGTCGGGTTTCAATGTCTCGTTTCGTATATACTGGCGAATTATAGAGCCAACCCACATTCACTTCATAATCGTTCTTATGTTTCTGTTGGTTTCCTGTACGATGTCAAGATCGTGTCTGGTGGCAATTCGAACTCGGAATTACGGAGTGTAAGTGTGGGGGGGGGAGCATTTTTGATTGGAATTATGGATATGGAAAATTGTATTCAATGATTATCCCTTTCGCCCAGAGAGATCAGAAACGGCACATTTCTTTGCGATATGCAAACTATTATGTAGAATATAGTGAAACTAATTTTACTGGGAGCTGTTGCTACCTATTGAAGCAACGTGTTCCCGTTAACTGGATTCAAAATATTCAACAGCCCTCCTGTTTATTTGTCGTGAAATTGAGATACCAGATTTTCAAGGCTTGATGAGTTATTATTGATCCACTGAATTATGCTAATAACCAGTCTCTTTGCCCGAGATATGGTTAATGGAAACAATTATGATTACATTTAGACCAACGGATTGTCTCAATTCACTGAGTGTAATTTCGGAGGCTTAATAGATAACTGTTATAGCCATGAACACTTAGTTCTGGGTTCACAGAGTGTAGAACACACTGAAGGAATGGTGAAAATTGTGCATTATAAGGAATATCGGATTACTTAATACCGGTACATATAGTATTCCATTATAGAGACCGTGTTGTCCACAGACGTGCTACACGTTTGTAACGCACTGGCATAAGTTAGGTTAATAATTGCACGTAGTCCATTACAGTCTGTGTATTCGGCTAGGAAAACTGTTTATAGAATAGGCAATTAGCATTATAATAAAGATAAAATCCTTCAAAAACATATGCTTTCATGTCTCTACTAAAGGCAATGTAACATGCTCACTCTCTTGGGTTAAAACGACGTTACAGAAAACTGTCCATAGATTTTGAGTCATCTATCTATCTCTTGGTAATCTGCTTAGTTTGATAGACCATTTAATGTCAATACAATCCAAATGTTTACTTACTGAATGCCTATTTCCAGGCCAAGAGAAGATTATTTATTCCAGAAAGGACTGACTCGGTTATCTTCGCTTGAGATGCAAATGCTCGTTCCTCAGGCCAACTACAGAGACGGCTTTTCCCAGCTTCGCCATGAACGTGTTAAAGGAAATAGGCCACACAATTCATACAGCTTATGCTATTCTGAAACTAGCACGAATATCAGAAAAATAAAATTACCACATGACACACGGAGCACTGCTTAAATCGAGGAAAGCATCTACAACAGCCTCACAGTAAAATATATAATGATGCACTGAGCCCTCAAGCGACCATCGACCCGCCCAACCTACCGCATTTCAATGTGCTGACACATGTCTACATCAATATATTCGGTAGTTCCACATTTACTTGCATGTAAACATCACAAAGACAAGCTGCAGATTAGTATCGATACCCGAAGTGGTTGCACATAGTAATAGGTGATAAGCGATATTCAACTCTTCTTATGGAAACTAGCGGCCCTTCTCTTAACATTATAGCACGCTGCAGGCAACACATCGTTTCTGTTTCAAATCTGCAATAGAACCTGCTTCCGTTAACTATGCCCCATTTGGATGGATCCAATCTGCCCCTCACGTATATAACGGCATAATCAAGAAGGTCACGTGTAGGCTGACATCACAATCAAAATTCACAACGTATCATGCTCCGTCATGAACATTTAAATGTCCGCCACATGTAAGAATTGTACGTCTTTGATGAATTTACAAATTAATAAATATTCTGTTTTTTATTGTGAAACTAATTTTACTGGCCATTGCTGCTGCCATATGCAGCAACAGCACATAATCTAATTAGTTTCAAAGTATTCACCACCTTATATCTATGGTTACCTTGAAAATGGAATTCTGAGATTTTAGGATTCACAGTATATATATCGATCCCAACTCGTGCAAATCGTGTGCGGATCTTAACTAGCAATTGGCGGGCTGATGTGATGGTCATACTTTGTGTAGAATGGACTCGTGTATGTGTATAGAAATAGGTGACTGCCTCTTGGCCACAGTTGTTCTACACATGTGATCTGCAATTTGGCAGTATTCTGTTCTGTGATATCCATGATATGGAGAAAAGATTTACTTTCACTTGCTTAGTAACCCTGGTAACGTAATCGACTTTATTCTGACTTTATCCAATATCCCCTGTTGCATTATGGAGCTATTAGATTGTAGTATTTGTTACATTCCAATACAAGCTTAGAGTGTCCTCCTTGTCATAACTGTTTATTCTTTCCATGTTGATAATGCATTACTAGTCCATGCCTCAAATATAAATCTTAATAACATCTCGGGTATAAGACTCATATGACAAAGTATATTTTGTTTGGATTACATGCCTACATGCCTACATGATCTTGGCGACACATTTCACACAAGTCGGTTTTGTCATCATCAGCTTGTTTTCATAAGAATATTGATTTTAAGCACCCGATACAGATTATATTCAGCTCTAAAAAATCGATTTAGGGATCAAGTAATCTCAATATGATTTTCCCGTATAAATGATTGCAGGGCCCTCACAATAGCATTGTCACTCTGTCTGTAAAATATTATATGATGGTTTTCCCCGATATGTATGTATGTATGCCCCGGGTGTAAATAAACGTGCAGGTCGGCTCAGGCCCGTTTTATAAGTCGAATTTCTGTCTATGGTGGACTCTGTCATTTTCACGCAGATTTAGCTGGCACGGCACAAGAGAAGTTCGACTTATACATCGGGTCTCAGAGAGCTTAACCTTTACGCATTGATATATACAGCTGACAAATAATGCGTCGGTTTACACAGCTTTACTCAGCCTCACCATTTAGTTTACTAAAACAATTTTATTGGCCCGCACGACCTATCTCGCCCATAATCCCTTGTTTTATACACCCTAGCCATAATATTATTTGCTAGACAACTTAGCACTGCTCTGGACAACTTACCTATAATGTACTGCCCTGGAAAACATATTCCCGAGTCATTTTGTCGGATAACCTACATATCATACTTTGTGGAGGACAACTTATTCACCAGGCATGGATTAGTATACCATACCCGCAGTATATTGCTCCGGACAACTTAACCACAATACACCGTTCACGCATTGCACTAAGTGTTCGAAATTATTAGTCGACGATGACGACTATCGAAAAGGTCCCATCCGTCCGTGACATGCATCCACATTTGGTGTCTCCTCTATAGTCTAAACGGATTCAATTTAAAATACATTTCTAACCAGGAGACCTTGAGCAAGATTGTGTTTTGCCCAAATCCGGCTGTAATCACCAGCTGAAGATGAAGCCATTGATTTTCTAGGAAAAGTGTAAAACATTTGGTTCTTTCTTTAAAACTTCAGTTAGTATGAACATATCCAGTTCCTGCGACCTCGAATGAGATGGACCTTTTTGAGTTTTAGCTAAGCCCCGCTCATCTGTAGCTAAGCTCCACCCACACCTCGTTTGTGTTGGGATCGATCTGAACGCCCTGTATCAATTTCCAGAAAACTATACAGGTAAGCTTTTGAATATTTTGAAACAAATTTGACCGGGTTCTGCAACAGCGCCCAGTCAAATTAGTTTCAAAATACTCAACAGCATGTTTCTTAAATAGCAAAAACGTACAATTGGTAAAGTGTGTCGGACCATTAGGCGTTAAAGACGGCCTTAATCGAATCATTCATGACGTCATGATTATGACGTCAGCATACATGTCGCGTAGTTGAGTATGACGACAATAGAATTGACTGAGCAAATGGATTCATGAATTGTATACTGACGAAATCCATGTGTAATGACCAGACTAAAGCTACGCGTCTATTTGTATGAGTATGGATACGGTCTGTATACGGATGCGTATACAGATACGGTTACATTGTTTGTAAACGTATGGGGATTTGGGCGATCACGCTACACGAAAATATCAAGGATATCCCATTCAAATCAAGGATATCCCATTCAAACATTAAAAAGTGTGACGGAATTATAGTGACGTAATTGCGGTAAATTTCCGCGTGGAAAGCATATAGAGTGTTTTCAGATATACAGTGCCAACCACATTGTAGTTCCGTATGCAATTCCGTAAGCGAAATTTCTAAAATTTCAACATATCCGAGTCCTATAATCGTGTCTGTATACAGACATATATGGAAACACGCCTCGTATTTAGTGTTATTTTGGTTTTCACCATATCCGTACCCGTATCCGTACCCATATCCGTATCCGTATCTATAGCCATACAAATGGAAACGTAGCTTTATCCATCTTGATTTCGTAAACAAACAATTTCTGCGCGATATCTAGCCTAGGCCTTTATACAAATTTCGAAAATACTTTTCGACGCCCATAACGTTGACTGGAATTGTGTTCGGAAAAATATGGCTGTATTTACCTGAGTTATCCCCTTTGACTTCTTTTTTTCTCTTTAGCTATTAGTAGAATTGTGTTTGTACTAAAAACTTCCGGATCTGTTGAACCAGGATTGGTCTTTTATTGACACTGCCTTATAACTTTATCACATGTAATTCTACTTTTCTTGTTATGTATTTAAATATTTCAACGCATCAATATGAGAATGACATATCACAATCGACCGTTCCAGTTTTAGCTATGTCCCGCCAATCTCTAGCTAAGCTCCACCCACGCCTCATCCGTGTTGGGACTGATCGATCCATGAATGGCCTAACTATCAATTTCCTGAAGACCATACACGTAAGCTGTTGAATATTTTGTAACTAATTTGACTGAGTACTGTTGTTGCTTATGGCGGCAACGGCGCCCAGTCAAATTAGTTTCAAAATATTCAAAAGAATATTTATTAAATAGTAAAGACATACAATTAGTACACCAACGCATAGTCCGTCTTCAAATATACGTTCATGATGCACTTATCTACGTCATCCATGGCGTCATAATGACATCATTGATTTTGATGTCATTCTACGCGTTACGTAGTTGATCATGAGGTCATGTAATGGATGCATACAGTGGAAAGATCCATTCACAGTGAGAACTCAGATGGAGATGAGGAATGATGGCCTGAGGAAGCGAGTGCTAATGCAAGGCCATCGTTGTCCCAAGATAGCATTGCTACGTTGGGCCAACGGCGGTGATTTGTTGGCATAGGCTTTTATGCATTGGTCCATCATCGGAATTCGAAGTCATGGTGTCATTGGTGATAACAGGTTGGTCCGACCTTAGCACAACGCTGGAAAGATTTAGTTACAGTTGTTACGACAACGTTGGGCCAACAACTTATAGACACTGCATACAATGCATCTTATATATGTGGGTTGGGCCAGCATTAATAAAACAATCTCAAGATTACATTAGCAAGGTAACAAACTTGTCATGGTTTTTTAAACCTGAAAACAAGGTTGGATGAGCGCAAGAGATCGCCGGTTGTCAATTTCGGACATATCACGCAATCACGCGGTTCGTCTCTTCCATGCAGTGCTGCATATGTGAGCGTGCATAATTGCATAGACATCATCAATTTAATCCATATGTTGTCAGTTAATATTATTATAATTCTATGTAATTAAATCATATGTCTATTCAGTCTAATTTGGTCGACCTGACTACGGTCGAAATTGCACTATGTAAAACGAACCCGGTAACAGATTAATTATTTCAGGAATATTGCTAATTCAACGAAAAGAATCTGAATATTTTACATGCCCGGAAATCCGGAGGCATGTTAAAAATCAGCACTTTCGGATAAATCTGGAGAGATGGTCGCCGTGAATTTGGGTTACAGTTGTTTGGTCAATGCATAACAGTCGTGTTATCTGGGTCCCAGATTCTCAGAATCGCTTTAGATGCCGGTGTCGCCGTGGATGTGCATGCTGATGATTGCCCGATCAATCTCTCTACATAAGTTTGAAAGGCACTGGTCTTCTTGCTCGTCTACACCCAGTGACTGATTGCAACAATAGCTCGGCCCTTCAAATCCATGAATAGCAACATTCACTGGCAACATATTTTTTCAAAGAGCAACAGGTTATAATCGCTGGATATTCTGTTTACATACACTACATTTTGACTGTCAGGTTTTATTATTAATTTAAACACGTTACATTATTCTTATTTAACTGCATTTAATTTAATTAGCGTGTGATTTCGTTGATTAATGTTTTTATTTCCGTTTTGCCGTGTTTCCGTATTTAATCCTTTGTTTACAGATAGCTTTTCAGCCCACCCCCTAGGTTATCAACAATGGGATGAGATTATTTCTTTAATCGATGTCAGGTAGGTCAATAGTAAAGCTTACAACCACGCATCTTCAACTACCAAAGTCCCACAACAGCTTCACCACAACAACAGTACACATAGAAAAGCAATACGCTCGGGTCAGCAACAGTTGATGCATCATCACAAGCAACGTCGTTTATATTGATTATTTCATGTTTTATTATTTCGCAATCCTGTGCAGAAGCTCCTCTATAATAGAATCATGGCTCAAATACACATATAAGGTGTAAGTGGGAAACAAACCAAATAGATAGGACGGACATTACTACTCGCTGGACAACTCAGCCTGACAAATTAATGCATCCGGCATTCAGATGATTATGTTCTCGCGACATGGAAATCCATTTTGGTTTCAGTCGTGTGCACTCTCTCACCAACTTCATTTTAAAATCGTGGGATATTTTTGGTCCCACTGTGGACACGGACGTGTTCCTATTCATTCGCGCTAACACAAATCCTTCTCTGCTTGCAAACAATATCAATTATCTTCTTATTTCTAACGGTGCACTAGATATTTCGAAAACAACATGGCATTTAAGTCAATGTAGTTGTAGATATCAACGACCGCAATTATTCATAGACAAACTAACTCAGTGCCGCCTGTCGGCATGAAGAATAATGCTCGGATGATCTAAGCGACACCTTCCCCTCCCCTCAATAAGTGCCAGTGGCACGCTCAGGAGACGACGATTCTCGTTGGCCATCGATATATGACTATATCGAAGAACCGGCAACAGATGAAGCCAAGAGTCTGAGAGATGCGGAGACGCGGCTAGGATTATGCCGGGTAAGGATGAACGCGCTGTTTTTACACGTGTAACCCTTTCATGGTGCGGCCTATCAAAACCGACCTCTGCAGTGGTATTAAGAAATGTGAATTTGCAGGCCAAGAAAAGAGTATTCTTGAATGATTACCACTTGAATGGCTGGCCCCGTAGCTGAGTCAGTCATTTCAGTGGTACCTTTTCAAAAATATTCTTTTCTTGGCCTGCAGATGAACATCTACTTAGCAAATATGTGCATTATTTTTTAGCAAATTTAGCCACTAATGGGTTAACCAGTGGAATTCACACAAGTTTTGCGACCCATATTCAGGAAAGAAGGTGTGTATTTTGAACCTAATTTGGCTGGAACCTGTTAGTGTCATACGCAGCAACAGCAGTGAAATTAGTGTAAAGTTGTTCAACAGATTGATGCCTACAACATAAAGAATATGTCATTTCTGCTCTGTAATTGTTAACCCTTTAATACCTCAAATTTGGTCAAGGGAATCAAAATAATTGCCTACTGAATGCCCATTTGCCGGCCAAGAAAAGGATATTTTTAAGAATGTGCCACTGGAATGACTGTCTCAGCATCCGAGCCAGTCATTCCAGTTGTAAAATTTCAGAAATAGTATTGTCTTGGCCTAACAATGAATATTCCTCAAGACCATTGCAGAGGCCGTGTTTCCCGGATAGACCATAAAAGGGTCAATTTAACCCTTACCACTCTGATGTCAAAATTCTCAATTTTCAAATAGAATTAAAAGATGAACTGGTGTACATTTTTCAACAAATTTGGTGGGAGATGGTGCTGTCGTAGACAGCAACATCTTCCACCAAAATTGTTTAAAAATGTATACCGGTTTCTTTGATATTGACACAGTAAAATATAGAATATTGACATCAGAGTGTTAAGGGTTAACCAAGTATAACAAAATTGTTTAAGTGAGTGTGAACGTTTGGATTAACGATGGAGTCCGTGGGACAATATGATAATTAATCGTAGACCAATAGGAATTAATGTCATTAACCAATGATGTTCCCACGGTGATATTCTAAGTAAACCACACAGAGTGTGTACGGACAATTCAAAACCAGCAGTAGCCTGCGCCTGTTCGTGGGAACTAGTCTGTATATAAATTTTGAAATAAAACAGGACAATCTATATGCGTGTCTTTAATATGGCAATTCATAGGATACAAATGTAATTCAGTTCAAAATCACAATTAAAATTAAACATGAGTGCAGATCAAGAGACAAAACGATATACAGCAGAAACTGGCAATGGACATACCGAGTACTACACGAGTAACGATGTATTAAATGAGGATCAAAACGGAAATTTGTCGTGTGTTGATATAAATTCGACGTTGCAGCAGGTCGATGCGGACGCAACAGATGGCCAAACACCGCAAGGTTTCGTCGCAATACCGCCAACCTGTGCCAGTCAAATACGGATGTTCTTCAACAATGACTACCACACATCTCGCGGCAAAAGGTTGCAAATGGTGAAATTAATAACTGTATCTTGCATTCCTATGTTGGCGCTGGTCATACAGAATATAGTGCTCATAGTAAGTAATCTCCGTAATTTGGAGACCAAGGTTCTGGTCCGCGGAGATATCCAGTTTAGTTTACAGACAGGTACTGTTGTTCATTATCTTCAAATAGAACGTGGTACCACCGCTTTGTACGTTAGTTCTGGAGGTGATAGTAATGTCTATGTAGGACTGAAACGTAAGTACTATGACACGGACATGTCCATTCAGAACTTACCTCGTTGGCCAATGCTCACTCAACCTCCACACTTTCGTTCCAAATCATCTTTCCATGAACATATTAAGCAGTACCGCAGAATTCTAAATCCCATGAATTCCACAATTCTGGACGTTATACGGTTCTACAAATACAATAGTGCTATTATTATTAAATGGGTCACGAACAGTATCCAAAATGAAACAGGTGATATTTGGCGAACTCTAGTCGGGTATCACATGTTGATACTAAGCAAAGAAGAAGCTGGTATTGAACGAGCATTGGGAAGCACTTTCTATGCCAGAGGTAAGTACACTAGAGAATCGATGTTTGTTCTGTTGACCGATTCCAGTTAGTGATATGTTTTCTCGATTTGTCATCGAATATCAATGTCACCGTGTCACCGATTTGTCGCATGCTTTCCTTGATACAATTTGCAGAAACATGTGTAGTCTTAGGCTGTGTTCTCACTGGAGAGTTAATCGGGAATAATGCCATGCCTCAGTACTGTGCTACGCCGGTTAAGTCTCCAGTGAGAACAAGACAGAGGTAACTACACATGCAGCACCGGTTCGAAATAATTTTAAATGTCCCAAGACAAAAACAGAACCATATCAGTTAGCAAGAAATGCTATGTTTAAAGGATAACTAACTTCATCTCATGATATCTATAGAGATGACCTAATAGGCCACTCATAAACTATGTATGGAATTTTAAGCTTTTTGTCATCCCGTCAAAGAAACATATTCAGGTTTTAATAGCTAAATATTGGTACATTTCTACAGCTTATGGTGGCTGTCATGATTTACTTTTCACCCAATCAGAACAACCATAGCACATCTGCCTGGGTGTATTCGCTCAATTATAGAGGTGTCATCTTATAGCTTGATAATGTGGCATAGAAGAAACTAAACAGGTAAACTGTTGACAATTTTGAAACTAATTTGACTGGAAGTTGTTGCTGCCTTAGGCAGCAACTACTTCCAGTCAAATTAGTGTCAAAGTATCCACCAAGATGAGTATTTCATAATAAAGAATGTAATGCCTTGGCACTTACATGACATCACACACTATCGCTTGAAGAGACGAAACAGTGGCGATCGCTGTTCAACATTTATGCGATATTGCAAAGCAGATACTTGCGATACAGATAAATGTAGACATGATATGAATGATATGGAATCCATAAACCACAATCTATCGGTGCAATACAACACTTGTGATGAGATTAGAATCCATTTAATATTTTTAACTTAATTGGAATGGAAGACAGGGTTGAATCCAATTATGTTCAAAATATACAAAAGTACGTTTTATTTTCTTTTGAAAATATTTTAAGTTCTTTCTGCGCTATATCTGTACTGGTCAATGGAATCATAATCACATGCATAGCTAGATATGTCTGCTCATACATTGAGCTATGCTTATTCATTCCTCGTTAGAGAGTTAGTCAGGAATAACGTTATAAATCTGTCTCTAGTTAGAACAAGGCCTTAATTTCGACTCGCTAGTCGGTCAGGTCCAGTTGTGAACACTCAGGACTACATAACCAGCGAACCCGGTTCTTGCCTCAGTGATGGACTATTTCGCCGTCGCTGGAAACATGGGTAGTCTCCATAAACACTATAAATGCATACCAGTGTAAAGAATAGGGTAGTTGTCTAGCTAGTAGCTGTAGTGGTGAATACAATGACAGAAATTTAAACCATGTCGCGAATATAGGGACTGGATAAACGACAACACACACATTATAACGATATGTCTGTCAATATGTCAGTTGGTCAGTTTTACTGTCCTGTTGCATGTTCGTCTGTTGCACACGTCGAAACAAATACTGTTAACAACACCGCATATGTCGCAGTTATAGCTCATACTTGCTTTTGTCATAGCGTGCTTAATATTTTAAAAGTAATTTGACCGAGTCAAGTAAAATTCGTTTGAAGAAAGTCAACAATTCAAGTATGATTGTTTTGAAATTGTAACCCTGCAACTTCGGCATTGAATCGGTTGGATCACGCGCTATTTACCCAGTTGCTTGTTTCACAGCAATGTTGTTGATCTCTGCGTGCGGAACAATGTTTATAAAAGGAATATAGTATATGCTTAAGCGAATGGTCCATGCGAATGTATATAGCGTATTCAAGAAACATATACATCAATTACCACCATGATCACCAAGGTTACTGTGGGTCGCTAATTGATCAACATTTATTAAATTGTAAACTCATCTGACGTCAGCTAACACGTGACGTATTTGATTATGGCGTCAGAAACATGAGCGAGCGATCGAATCCCTCTATTGTTTTGACAATGCTCGAGTGAATCCGGATCCTGTGGCTTACCGGAAGCATACTCATAAAGCAGTGGAAAAGTAGCAGTCTGGACTAGTCATAAAGGCAGAATGATCGTGTTCGCGGTGTGAATTGGCACTCAATGCGCCCACTTGACCGCCAACGTAATCTCTATGGAACGACGGCAAGGAAACCGTTGGCATAACCGCTAAGCAATACTAATCATCATATAGACATCGGTTAGTGATATAGCGAGCAGCCATTTACACAACTGTCAAATGATAACAAGACCGATCACAGCGGCGCAGTCTGGGGAGGGTTCACATCCAAATCGGGCAATGAATAACGAAGTATGTTCAGGTGAGCAGTGTTTGCAGAGCGGGTGTTATTTGAAGAATACCTGCCCAGGTGTGCGATCGTATGCAATTCACCTTTCCAGTGTGTCCATCTATCATCTGGCGTCATATGACGTCATAATCAGCTAATGGGCCTATAAGATGACGTCATAATCATTACGTCATAAATGATTCTGTAACTCTTAATAGGAGTGGTCCGATATGTCACCCAAGTTTCGGACTTCATAATCTATCGCATCATGTGTTTACTAACGTCACAATCACAATGGTATAATTCCATCGCAAAAATCAAAAAATCTGTCACACTTTTAAAATTATACAATCAAATAAACATTCTGTTGAATACCTAGAAACTAATTTAGCCGTGACGTGTTGCTGTCCTTTGCGCCCATGCAGCAACAACCTCTAGGTAAATTAGGTTCAAATCGATTCCAACACGGATGCAAAGTGAGCGGAGCTTAGCTGGACATTGACGGGAATACGTAGAAATGGATCACTTAATTAATCCTTTACAGTAAAATTAAATATGTGTGAAATGATTCCGTACTGGGAAATAATATGGTTAATTGTGATTTGCCCAATGCAACCGACCAGTGGAAGGCGGGTGCGAGCAGAGAATGGTTTACGAGCCAATGGACCTTTCCGGTGTTAGCTATGCCCCGTCCATCTCTAGCTAGGCCCCACCCACACCTCGCTCGCGTTGGGATCGATCGATCTCTGAACACCCTGCCTATCAATTTCCAGAACAATTACACGGGTAAGCGATTGAATATTTTGAAGCTAATTTGCCTGGGTGCTGTTGATGCCTAATGCAGGTGATTCCAATCACGTACATACTAAACTCTGTCTTCATGTAAACCATCCAAATCGACGTTGTTGGCCAAGGTACCCTTATCTGCACAAACCCAGTCAGCCTCCTGGACCAGCAGTAAACCTGCCGCCTATAACGCTCCTCAACAACATCCAGAAGATCGTGTTTAATGTGACACTGTGCTGCATCCAAGAAAAGATTCACAGTTGCACGGCAGCCTACCAGAGCGGCTTTAATCGAGGACGCGACTGTGTAGCTGTTCTACAGGCCCAGTCATTGCTCGCGTACATCTTCATGTTCAAGCACTGGGGACTTTCACAAGATGGCCATCGACAAGCTACGGGACTTTGATACCTTTCATCGATCAAAGATTCTGGACGTACTACATCAAGCTGGGTATAATGAGAATGGGCTGCGACTAATCAGAGCCCTTTTGGTAAATACCAAAGTGGAAGTGTCAGCAAAAAATGTGGGATCTCCCGCGATGACACTTTCATCTCTCTTTCTCTCTCTCTGTCTCTCTTTTTCTCTCTCTCTCTCTCTCTCTCTCTCGCTCTCGCTCTCTCTCTCTCTCTCTCTCTCTCTCTCTCTCTCTCTCTCTATCTCTCTCTCTCTCTCTCTCTCTCTCTCTCTCTCTCTCTCTCTCTCTCTCTCTTTCTCTCGCTGGTGCAGTTTAGATAATATCTTGCCGCAACCCTTTGATCTGTACGAGAGCACTTCACCAGATCAAACCCACCGTTGAGCCTCCCACTAGAGATCTTGTACACCTAGGGTGTAGACATCATGGATGAGGAAAAGAACGCGCTCGATGGCCGATGACCTATGGCTCCAGAACAGCTCAAGAATGTGGACATCTTCATAAATGGAGTAAAGCCCAATCTTACCCATGTCAGGGACAAAGGCATCCTGGTGCGTGGCAGAAAGAATGGAGGGACAGCAAGCTCATTGGCTCGTTAATATGCAGCTACTCTAACCTCGCGTCACCTTGCCTTCCAATCCTTTTCAAAACTGAGGATTCGTGGATCAGGGATCCATCTGGCTAAGGACTTTGCTTGTCTGACGCGATCCGTATGTTACTGATGCTGCACACCTGTAACAGCTAGGCAGCTCCGAAGGAAGCGCTGTATAGGCTTGATGTGTATCATCGAAGACACCTTGATACTATAACCCACCATCGTTGACCGGACAGTATAATCTGCAGCGACGCATTATATACTATGTGCAATGCAGCCCTACTCTCAGATGGTCTATATTTGGTCATGTTCTGCGAATGCCACAAGACACTCCGGCACAGCCTAGATACAAAGCTCGTAGATGCTGCCACTGCACAAAGATGATACTAGCAATGCGTACTGATATAAGAGAAACCGAACTGAGTACACTGACGACCGAGAAAGATCTTGGTGAGATACTGACTTTCGCCGATGACGAGAAGCAGTGGCCAATCAACTAAGGACTGATAACTGATTGCAACTGCAGGGTGTATGTTTTTACTGCTTAATAACCATTCTGTTGAATATTTCTAAACTAATTTGCCTGAGTGACCCAGTCAAAATAGTTTCAAAATATCTAAACAGCTTACCTGTATAGTGTTCTGGAAATTGAGAGTCATGGAGTTCATGGTTCGATAGATTCCAACACGGGCACAACGTGCTGCAGAGCTTAGCTGATGATGGGCGGGGCATAGCTAAAGGTGGATCCATCAACTACATCGCATTGTGTAGCTCAGGGCACGGGATAACTACCGCAGTGTTCTCACTTGAGACTTAACCGGCGTACCGCCGTAGTTAGGTATGGTGTTATTCCAGATTAGCTCTCTCGTGAGAACACGGCCCTAGGGCGTGTTCTCACTAGAGACTTAACCAGCGTAAAGCCATACTGAGGTATTGCGTTATTCCCGATGAACTCTCCATTGAGAACACGGCCTTAGGCCGGGAATAACGCCATACCTCAGTATTGCGCTACGCCGGTTCAATCTCTAGTGAGAACACGGCCTTAGTCTACTACTGAACACAAGAGAAATAAGACTACACATCATCACTCTCTCCCGTTGTTGTCACGTTTTGTAAATTACAGATTTCCCGGATTTTCTCGGATATTTGTTTTCCTTGGATCGGCACACGCGTTCTCAACGTTGAATTTTACGGAAACAGCCTTTTTTCTCTAGGGGTCTTAGCCAAAACCGGATCAGTAATGCATGTGCTACAGCTTTGGTAAGGCACACAGGCAGACACGAATGCAATACCCTCTTCCTCTTGCTTGGGTGATAGGATAATGATATCCTGCTTCAAAGCTAGCGTTCCATTTGCAATTATAATTGTTAATCCTCGCATCAATTCCTGCAGCCATGCAGTATGCGACAGCCTAAAACATAGCAATACAATTACTCCTAACCCGAAAGACCGAATTCATTTAATATTTAGCAAAATACTATGTTGGAAAATCTGAAACTAATTTGATATGTAGTTGTTCCAACACGTTCACGTCAAATTAGTTCCACGATATTCATCGGCTTACCTGTATAGTTACATTGGTATTAAGATTTCGAGTTCAACGGGTTAATGAATATCTCTGTGGTCATTATTTATCATATTGTTCTAGCATATGCGGTCTTTATGTGGTATTCTGTGGCCACCTTTTTCGACGCCTGAGTAACAATCATATCCCACCTTATTGACACTCGATTTTCTTTGCTCATGCCCCACCCCTTCCCGAAGGGAACTGAAAACCTTTGACTATGTACTGGTCGCTTCCTTGCATTACACTTAATAGTAACATACACTATTCAGTGGCTTACAGGAATGGGGCTAATAACAGTATTGATAGCGTCCGAGGCATGTCCGTATTCTAATAATTCTATGCAATTTAAGGTGGTTGCCTTGGAAATGTCCTTGATTACCCCACGGCCATTAACTGTCACTATTTCTAGTGTCACGATTCTGTCTCTGGTTAATAATTATGTTTAAAATGGTATGGGTTATATGTA